>JAGDQP010019770.1:0-19677 GCA_022664845.1 Lepisma saccharinum | reverse complement strand
CCATCTTGGATCCAAAATGACCGCCCAAAATCCCATTTTGCACACCGTTTGAGCTGGATAAATGAAATTTTACTTGAAGTTGTACTATCACAAGTAGGTCACGACAAATTAAGAAAACTTTAAAAAAGTCGTCAACTTGGATCCAAAATGGCCGCCCCAAAATCCCAATTTCCAAATCATTGAAGGTAGAGAAACGAAATTTTCAATGAAGGTGTATGACCAAGAGTAGGTTACAATAAATGGGGCAAATCTTCTCTTTGGGGGCGCAGCCAACCGTGGGAGGGTGAAGATGTACTCCGTGGTGGTGTAGTGCTGCAGGGAGATTTTGGTTAAGATAAAGGAGGCGCATCCTCTCAAAAGCACTGAAGTTGGGGGGCGAGCCCCGGCTCCCAGCGAAACTTCGAAATCTACCTCAGCCTGTAGGCCTACCGAAAGGGATGTTTTCAACACAAATCAGTAGGTTTTTGGTAGCCTACGAAACAAGTTGTGAAAAGTTGACGGGAGCGGGGATAGAACTCGTACCTTCTTTGTGATAACATTACTGATTTAACCAATTAGGAAACAAAGGATAGTTTTACAGTTTGCTAACTTGTACTCAATTATTTATATAACGCAAGTCAATAGCTACATATCGACACGAAAGAGCCTGAGTTGCAATAAGAATGGCTCATTCCATTCGTTGTAAAGGTATGTTTTCCAGTATTTATACAGGGTGTTGCAAAACAACACCGACAAAACCATCTCACGAGTTACCTGACATGAATATAAGAAGAAAAATGTATAGACCATCGAGGGCGCACAAATGCTTCGCTTCGGCTGTTTAGGCTGCCGAAAGCGTGGGAAAATGAACTTTACAGCTTAATATTTCCAGTACCATTAAAAGTAGAACTGAGGCGGTATGATACACTCAAAAACTTCAAATCTCATCTAGCCAAAAATACATATACCCTATTCCAAAACTCGCTAAAGGGAAGTAAGGAATTATCAGAAATTCTCTGAAGTGAAGGTGGGTCGAAATAAGCTTTCAGCAAATAACAATAATTCGTTTGCGGCAATTCGATATCTCAAACCTGTATCCTTTGATAAACTTTTTTTTTCCATAAATATGTGTGATTGCATAATAAACAGGAATAATTTACATTTCAACGAATGTTTGCTGTACTTACTATCAGTTAAAGAGGTTGTCATTGTCCGATTATTACCCGGCCATTGTCAGTGATTACATTTATCATCTTTACTCATATGAAAATTATCATATTCGTGCTTATTCACCCACATTTACCCCAGAGAACGTCCGGGAATACCTTACTTCCTTTGAAGCATCCCTGGCTCATCCATTGCACAACTTCTAAATACGCAGTTTTGGATAGAGTATTCCTGAAGTCATCGAGCGTACCATGCCGCCTGAGTTCTATTGTTAATGGTACTGGAAATATCAACCCCTAGAGTTAATTTTCCCACACTTTCAGCAGCCTATACACTCAAAAAAAAATATTGGTGTTTATTGCCACCCCAAAAGGAGTAATAGAACACCTCTACCTCTACACCAATTCCAGTGCTGGGTAACACCAATTCTGTTGTTGGTTAACACCATCCGGGGTGTCCAATACCGTTTCTGGTGTTGACAAACACCTCTACCGGTGTTCAGAAACACCGTTAGGAGGTTAATAATCACCATTGAAGGTGTTCCCTAACACTTCTAGCGCTGCACTTTAACACTTCTAACGGTGTTTCTGAATACCGGTGGAGGTGTTTGTCAACACCAGAAACGGTGTTGGACACCCCGGATGGTGTTAACCAACAATAGAATTGGTGTTACCCAGCACTGGAATTGGTGTAGAGGTGTTCTATTACACCTTTTGGGGTGGCAATAAATACCAATATATATATATATATATATATATATATATATATATATATATACTGAGTGTAGCGTCAAAGCGAAGCATTTGCGTACCCTCCAATGTGTACTTTTTTCTCTTATTTTCATGTCAGGAATCTCGTGAGGTAGGTTTGTCGGTGTTATTTTGCAACGCCCTGTATCTTGTACAAGGACACATATGATATTCGTATGTCATTATACAAAATATGCATATTTTGTGATTACATAATTCGTGTTAAAATATCAACTTTTTTTTCCTTTATTTTCAAATATCACCTGCATGCCTGAGGTGCCAAATGCGAGTTTTTGAACAGTTCTTTCTGAGTTTTTCCGGATTATTTTTAAACCTATCTTTTACATATGGTGTTTACAATATGTTCCGACTTAGTCTCAGTCATTTCCACAATCGATAAGCTTGAATGTATAGCGAGAAAAGTGACTAATTTACTATGTATTTTTTTCTCCGAATCTCAATTGTTTAAGTTATTAGGTTATTGCCGAGTGACCCAAAATCTATCCCCCCCCCCCATCTCGCCAATATTCTTAGATGTTTCCTAGATAATCAAAACCGTTTATTGATATACAATCTCTTGTGTGTAAAAGTGTACAGAAATGCACAAAGAGAGTATAAACAGCAATCGCAAATTGAAGAGTATATAAAAAATAGAGAAAAGTTTAATTATTTCATGTGTACAGTTGAGCATTAAAATGAAAAAAAAAAGTGCGTTGTTCAATTTGGAGGTTTATTACAATCATATAGTGACTTTTTTTTTCTGTAGTGCTCATTTTTTATGTTTTAAATTTTAATTGTTGTGTTTCAAAAATAATAATTAATATTGTAGTTATTATATGTTTTTTTATTCTTCTTTACAGGTAAGAGACGTACTACATTATGACGAGTTTCCATGGATATACACACAAATTCATAAAAAATGGGTTAAAGGACTTCTTTAAAGTTCCACGATGCTACGGCGCCGATCGAAAATGTTGCTCGAGGCAACTTTTACTTTTTTTTTTTTAACTTTAACTTAATTTTTCCATTATAAAAGATAACTAGGTAATATGTATATCTTACTGGGTGTAATACCTAATTATACAAGCCGGTCTGCGGCTGTAGGCCATCTGCTCGAAGGTCTTGGGTTCTAGTCCCGGCATGGGTGTGGATTTTAACACTTAACAGCTAAAGGGGAATCGTGACGGGCCGAAGTCCAAAGTTACCTGACTGGCCCATATAAAAAAGTGTAAAAAAAGAAACTAATTATACAAAATTGAAGAATGTTTTTTTTTTTTTTTCACGGGAAAGAGGGAAGTCTCAGTTTTGTTCTTCGTGAGACTCACACTAAATCAAAAGAGCGAAAATTTTCACTCTTTTAGAGCGGAAAGAGTGACCATTCTCTTTAGAGCGCAATTTTCAATCGAAAAAGAGTGATTTCGAACGGAAAGTTCTCACTTTGGATGGAAAATGTGCTCTTACTAGATGGAATACCGATGCCTTTGGATGTAATTTATTTTTCAAACTTGAAAGAGCGATTTTTCATCATTTTAGAGTGGTTTGTTTTTCACCTTTATAGCCACTGCCCACTAGTCAGATTTATTCTCTGCCATTTCTAACTGCGAAGATTATCGAAAGACCTAAACTATACTGTGAAATTTATAGCGTTGCGTTTAAGTTAAAAATGACAGTAGAAAATTTTAAAACTTTTCTGTGAGAAAAATATACCAGAAGATGCCAGGAGTAGGACAAGTACAAGAAATCTTTGAATGTTGTTATCAATTACCCGACGAGACGAAAGAAACCATTTCTAAGGCGTATTATCGGCCGTTGGACATCTAGTTAAGGGGTTAAAGCATTTGATAGTTGGCCGGAAGGCACACCGGATTCAAATCTCTACTACTTCTGATTAAATGGTCCCTTTTACATCTTTTAACATTTTATTGCAACGTTTTCGTGTTCACAAGACGAAAACTTTATCTGAATAGATGGAAATTCACTCTAAAATAATGGTCCCTCTTTCCGCTCTCAAAAGTATGAAATATTCTGCTCAAATCGTTTTAGTATACACAGAAAGCTGAAACCCTGCTTTAAAAATAATAATAATAATATTTAACAATTACTTTAAAAATAGATGATGAATATTGTTCTACCCGAAAGCAGCTCTGTGACCTTGAAGGTTCCTGAACAAGGTGAATCGATTGCAGCTTTTCATTGTTTTCCGTGCGGGCATAAGTGACCCGTTTCTTCTGTGATTGGATCAAAAGGACGTCCTAAACATGGGGTTTAATTTTCTTTATCAAGTTGAAAATAAGGACGTGTAAAGATTCTACAAAGTAACTTACACAATTTGTCCCTGGATGATCAGTTGACTTTATCAGCTCTAGATTGCGACTAGATGTAGGTATTAGGTGCAGATTGCGTTACATTTCAAAGAAGTAAAAAAAAAAAAAAAGTTTTTTTGCTCTTCGTTATGACACATTTTATTCGAAGCATGTTGAAATTAAACAGTTATATGTTCTTAGTTGCTATCCCCAGTATTTATGCGGTTTATCAGTCAGAAAATTTATTTTCCTTTCGACCATTTTTTATGTGATTTAGTGTGTCATGTGTGAACGTCTTAAATCCACCAGCAGGGGAAACGTCCCCATTTTTGGCTGAGGTAAGTAGTGCCAACATTTGTTCCATATTGTGCGTAATAACTCATTAATAGAGTACAGTAGGTGATGTAAATTGTAGTAATGAGGTACCATTATATGCGTTGTAAGTGTAATTGTGTATACATTTACAAGAGGACACGAGAGGCAAAACGAAACACGCAAGGAACTGGCGGAATTAGTTCTGAAGGTAAGTCGAAATAGTTCAAATCAGCGATCATAGATAGAGCCACGTATTTGCTTATTTAATTTAATTATTTTGTACGATACGTACGTAGTATTCTTTTGTGAAAATATAATTTTTCCTGCTGTTGACAACCTCTTTTAAAACTGACCTTCAACTCCCTAATAATACGTTCCAAAAAGTTTGTTCCTGGAGATGCTGATAGAAAACTTGGTACCTTGCTAATTTCAATCTTATTACCTACTGCCTTGTTTGAAAAATTCTCCACCCCTCCTTTCGCAGGCCTTTACTTTGGAATCTTTTGATTAATTTCTAGAGAATAACCGAATTGAAAATGTAAACACAGTTCAAGCTGTTGTCCATTTTAACAGAGTGAATGCTTGCGTAATATTACTTCCGGATAGTGTAATAGAATAGAATTAAGCACTCATATTCCTCATACTTAATACCAGTAGCTTTTCTTCTTTTTTTATTAAAAAAAAAAGAACAAAAGAAATGAGATTGCATAGTGTTTACTTTTTCAGGGCCATCTGTTGTTTGTAAGGCATAACAAACAGGTCATGGAATGTCTTACGACCGAATAAGGGGAAGAAAAATCAACTCTTTAGTCGCAAAGTATATTTGTACAGACAGTCTTACCCCACCCCCCGCCTCTCCATATTTTTGACTTCAAGACGCCATTCCTCTCTTACAAAGAATTCCAAACGGTAAGGAACTATCTTCGTTCCTTCGCTCTCAGCATTCTTTTGCCACCTGAAAATGGCTTTATAATTGGAGCCTACTCACGACATTGTAAAAGCCAAAAAACCGCTTCTGTATGGACTTGGGATGCACTCCCCCCCACTACCCTATACACAGAAGGATACGATTTTTCTCTCTCACGGTCAGAAGAAGTAACAAGAGAGTGGAAGAGAAGAAGTGAAATGTTAAAAGAAAAGGAAGGAAAGAGAGACAGACAGACAATGATGAAAATAAGATCACCCAAATCACATCTGGCATTCGGACACATTTCACCAACATTGAGCAAGAGCGGAAAGGAAGAAATAATTTTGTGTATTTTTTTTTATTTACGTAAATGCAAAGACCGTTAAGAATTTTACACCCTTCCTTTTTATTTTACATATATATATATTGATCGTGCTGAAATTAGCAAAGAACCAATTAGTATTTTTTTTCAGACCACTTATTTAAATTGGAACAAGTACAGTTTGTGCAATACACGGTTAATAATTTCGATTGATAAGAATATATGAGTGTACGACAGGTTTTACCGGAACCAAATGTGTAATTTTAATCCCTGCTCTGCTGCTAAATTAGGAGTATGTTGACCGTACGAAGTACTTCGGAATCCACTTTAAATTGTAAGTTCCAGTCCGTGAGGAATGCAGTGGCAATCGACCATTTATTCACCTTGTACAGAGACCATCTTCCGGTGATAGACCCGCATCCGGACTCAACGACAACCATTCTCCCTTTGTCGAATGTAAAAATTAGGATATCAAGAAAACCTGAAAGTTGACAGACGAGTAAACTCGGGCGATACGAATAAAGTTGGGCGAACTCATGAGGATTCGGAAAAGTGGCGTTTCCGGTAGACCTACGAAAATTTGGATTGCGCTACTTGAATTTTTCTCTTCGAGTTACGACTAACACCCATTACACGTATTGTTATTCTCTCGCATAACTACATGGTACGGCGACCAGGATTGAAGGGTTAAGCAATCAAATTTCCATCTAAATGACCAGCTCTGCGCCAAGGCAAATGCTCCGTTTTGACATCCCTCTTTTTCTAGATCCGAAAGTTACGTGAACCTACTATCCCGCGGCCAGTAATCCAACGCTTCATCCCCTAGGCTAGCTGGGTAACTGCGAGAAAACTCATTCGAAAGGGTATATTTCGTCCCGTCAGGTATCAAACATTTCGTGTATATATCTTCCTCCTGACGTCTTCTGGTATATTTTTGTCATTCAAAAAAGTTATCAGGCCTTTTGTTGTTAATTTTAACTTCACATTAGCGCTTCGTCTTTCTATAACGTTCGTGATAACAAGTGGCGAAAAACAAACTTGACGCATTGAACCATTCTAAAAAAGATGAGAAATCGTGTTTAATGAAAAAGTTACATCCGTAAAGCATCGAAATCACATCTAAAATATAACATTTTTCTATACAGAGCGAAAGTATTTCGTTAAAAGAATTAATTGTTTTCGATTGAAATTCAGTCATTTTCTATAAATTATTTTCTCATTTGAAAAAGAGTGAAATTTTCCGTTTTTCTGATTTAATATATACGCAGTCACAAATCTGCTTGCAAAATTTTGTTTGCTTGATGGAAGCGATATACGCTTACATGTGAATACGCATTTACTGTCAAGCAATATATAGCCACGAAAAGGGTGCGTGCTGAAAACCTTTTTACTGTTACAATCATCATATGAGATATATTTTGAAATAAGACTTTTTTTTTTCGTATTCTAAAATAGTTTAGAGACTGCTGATGTAATGAAATTTCCGAGAGGAAGCAACGGAAGTGAACGCAACGGAAAAAAGCAAAGCGATAGAACGGAGAAAAGGGAAGAACCTAACGAAAACAAAATGAGAAGCAAAACATCAAAAGATGCCGTTGAGCACAAGCGCCTGGTCAGCTTTCGCCTCTTCTCCTGGGTTTTTGGCTTTTGTTGTAGAAAATGGTGGAAGTGACATTTACCCCGTTCATTGTGTGTCCCTTTTTTTCTCCGTCTTTCTTCTTTCTAATTGTCAACTTTGTTTTTTTTTCTGTTCGAACAAAGAGGCTGTTGTCAATGGTGATAAATTAGTGGAGGTGGGGTGTGCGATTGGACAGGCTCAAGTGGAGGTGCGGTGGGCGATTGGATAGGCTTAGACATAGTTTCGTTTGTAACCAATTAGTCACAGATTCCGTTAAGGAACGATAAAACTGTCCAGGAAACATAGTGAGAGAATTTGTTACAAGGTGGGGCTCTAAACCATGTGCTGCCCCATTGTATTATGATCGTTGTCTTATTAATATTATTGTTATACAGTGAAACTTCTATATAGTGGACAGTAACGGGGAACGTAAAGCTGTCCGTTATTAGGAAGTGTCCGCTATTCGGAAAAAGCTTAGGACAAGAAAAATTGGAGCATTTGTAGCCAGACGAAGATAAAATGCACGAGACGTCATTCCATTGTTCAACCAATGCTAAAAATGGCTACTAAACAATATGCACTTAAAAAACCTTACGCAGCAATGCGCGATAATGTTAGAAACCCTGCCCGTTATTGTTTGAAATTCCAGAAAATAGGAGAATTTTATTCTTGGCTGTCCGTTATTTGGAAGTTCTACATAGGCGCTGGGGAATAATATAGTTTTCAGTGTCCGCGTCCGTTATTGAGAATGTCCGCTATTCAGAAGTAACTTTTCCATTGTACCGAATGATGTTCTACCGGGGAATTTAAAAGTGGCCGTTATTTAGAGGTGTCCGTTAGGAGAAGTTTCACTGTATTTACATTATCGTTTTTGGTTATCTTTTATGCGTGTGTGGTGTTAGGCTAATATGGTGGCTTAATTTTCACCGTTGAATTGAAAGCATCTGAACTAATACACTTAATTTTTAATGATGGAAATAGTATGGACGAGAAAATATCAAATAAGGAGAAAAAGTTGGAAAGAAGCGGAAGTTAGGGAGAACGATGAAAAGAGGAAGAGATCAATGGATTGGGTTCTTGCACAGACATTGTCTATTCATAGTTAATATCTTATAAAGGAAAAAAGACGATTTTGTTTTTACAATGAAGTGCATGTCTGGTTCTTATGCTAGTTAGCTGTGTACCTAGTGGTCCTTAGCATCTATTTTGGACTTAATGTGAATCTGTATTTATAATAAAGTTACTAACAGTAACAATCTCATCGTGGAGTGCAAAGCATTGTTAGGTTTAGTTGAGGTGACCTTATTAGACTGTGTGAGTCGGTGAGGTGGATTCCTGGTTGATTATAATCAGTAGATATGAGTTAAAATAAATTTTCGGATAGACTTTAGGTACTTGTCCGGATACCATAATAACTTGACCTAATCAGACTTAACCGTAAGCTAACTCAGCGTTAAGACAAATTAAAGATGACTTAATGCAGCTAATTCACTTACAGTTAACCTTAGAACTACTCTAATTTATCTCAGTATCAGTGATCGCATATTGTTACGTATTGAATGATTCGGGTAAATATCTAATGTCCAGTAGGGTGGCCGATTTTTTTTTCTTTCAGATATTGGGGTTCGAGTTGTCATCAAAAGTTGTGCATTGGTACCAAATAAGCCATGCTAAATATGAACGACCTAAAACAATATTTAACCGGGCCCCTAGGCCCCTAAAGGGTCCAATTGTTTGTAAAACAAGTAGTAAAATATACCAGTTTCCACATATTATAGAGTAGTTATGAAAAGTTGTGCATTAGTACGAAATGAAGCCATGTCAAATATGGCCGGTTGTGGCCGTTTTCAAACTAAAATTTTCGTGGGCTCCAGGGGCCGGCTAAATATTTTTTGATCCGACTGTGTTTCGGCGAACAAACATAACGTAACATTCTACAACTTTTGCACACTCCTCAAAATTCTAAAACAATTTTTTTTCGACCATTTTGGGCACACCAAAAAAAAAAAAAAATAGACAGTTGAGTTTGAGTAAGGTGCAAAAATTGTAGAATGTATTTTATGCTTGTTCGCCGAAACAAATCCGGAGCAAAAAATATTTAGTCGGAGGCCGAGACAATGTCAATTTTCAAAAGGTCCAAAAACGGTCGAATTTTTTTTTTTTAGAAATTTAAGTTTGAGAAGCGTGCAAAAGTTGTAGAATATTATGTTATGTTTGTTCGCCGAAACACAGCTGGATCAAAAAATATTTAGCCTGAGCAAATTTTTGTTTGAAAACGGCCAAAAAGGGGCACATTTGACATGGCTAAATTTCGTACCAATGCACAACTTTTCATAACTACTCGAACCCTAATATGTGCAAACTGGTATATTTTATTTACTTGATTTGCAAAAAACAATTGGGCCCTTCAGGAGTCCAAGGGCCCGGTTAAATATTGGTTTAGGACGGCCATATTTGGCATGGTTTTATTTAGTACCAATGCACAACTTTTGATGACAACTCGAACCCCAATATCTGAAAAAAAAATTCGACCCACCCTAATGTCCAGCCAAATTATCCGTAACTGTAATTTGCTGTCTAGAAATCTTTTCTGTGCCTTCCTTGGTCTAATATGTTAGTTGTTTTCATTTGAATTTAATTTTTAAGACCTTTAGGGAACTTTGGCTCAAGCCGTGTGGATGGGGTGATTGGCGGAATGAAGAAAGTGGGGGAAACGGGAGAACCCCGAGAAAACCGGCGCACACAGTTTGTCGGTTTGTCCACCACAAAGTCTACATGGCAAGAGCAGGGTTTGAACCGATGGCCCCAAGCGCCAGAGGTGAACGCTCTAACTGTTAAGCCCCCGCTAATATGTTAGTATTAGGATAATAATTGGATATAAACTTAAATGTTAAACTTATTTTGACGTCAGTGTTATGTAGAATGTATTCATTATTCTGGTTCTGCAGTAAAATACTAGAGATGTCCAGTCCAGACAAGGTTTTACCAGCTTAGAGTCTACCTGTAATTGTTTTAAGTACACCAAGTACACGGACTATTTACTAGATATTTCAAGTTATTTCCTTTATTTGCCTTCTTTGGAGATCATAGTTACGAGTGGGATATGTTAATTGGAATATTAGTTTATGTTGTTGGTAGCACTGTTAGGAATTTTGATGTTTCATATACACGTCTCTCTGTTTCAAGATTCGGAGAGACTCAGGCATGTGTTGAAACGATTATTTAGGCCCACATGCTAGAACACGGTTTATATTTAATATTCTTTCACATCTAAAATAGTTGCGATACCATGTGTTATCATCCTCCAACATTCCATTTTTTTTAAAGATTGCATGCCCGAATAAGGTCTCTCTCGCATGGAGTAAGACCTTGTCTACATAACGCTGTTAATAAGTGCACCTGTGTTGATTCATAGCTGCCTACCAGTTACATATTTGCGAATAAAGTGCGAAGGAGAAGGAACAGAGAGAAAGAAAAAAACAAACAAAGGAGGATAGAGAGAAATTGAGAATGTTAGCAACCTTTTTTCTCCTACGTGAAAGGTTTTTTTTTTAAGGTTTTCATTTATAATATGTACGGAAGTTCTTCGTTTGAAATACTGTATGTATTGTATTCAACTTTCTATTTGAATATGGAAGATTAATGTTGTTTGCTTTATGTAATAAATAAGAATAAAGGAATGGCAATTCTTTCTTGACGTATTATTTTTATTTTTGTTTGTTTGTTTCGTAGTATAGAGTCTTTGATAATACAAACTTCAAAGTTATTTATTACGCTGTTGGTAAACTACTGTTTGGAGAATTCTTGTATACAAGAGACTTACACAAAGGCTCATAATGTTGCCATCTGTAAAAATCCGAGCGACTTAAACACTGGCATCGTGTGTAGAAGGTTAGGGGTGTCCCGCTTGGCATAAAAGTAAATAAGAAATACTACTGATTTGGTTGAAAGCAACCATTGGACTCATTGCTTGTTAAGAAAAATACATTTTAGCGATTCCACTCACCAGTTGAGAGAGATGATTTGGGCCTCTGATGCGTTGGAATCTTACGATTTCTTCTTGTCTACCAAAAGATCGCTCAAGCTACGGATAAGCTATCGACGAGCACTGACATAGGCTAGTACTTGAGCATTGACTAATTTAAAAGCTTTGGCTCCGCTCCTACAAGTCCACAATATGAAACATGTTCCATACCTTATGTGCTTTATAACATAATAATGTTAAGTAGGCGATAGGTATGCTTCTCACACTTTTGCTAGATTATAAAGAACTCTTTGGTTCAAATCTGGTCAGGCATCGAATTCAAGCCTATAGAATGGTTAGAAGTAAACCTTTTTTAAACACGTTTGCCGCTGAAGGTGTATACGTAAGACGCATGATTAAGCTTTGGAAGTAATTGCTGTAGCTGACAGCAATGTTCCCGTTTTTAACGTTCACTGTAGTTGTATAAAATTCCAAGAATACATTTTGTATGGAATGTATAAGTTAAAAGAAAGAAAGAAAAGTTAAAGAAAAGCTATACAAGTTAAAAGAAAGAAAAAAGAGAAGAATTAAAAGAAATCATAGAACTTGATCGTAGAGTAGAAGAAGAGATTTTGAAGGTCGTGTATCACGAATCTTGTAGCTAAAATATGTTCCCTCGAAGCCGTTTAGAAATGATGTTTTCGCATGCTTATTAAAAGTGTCATTAGATGGTAATTAGAGATAAAAGAAAATTAAGAAAGAAAAAAAAAAACATAAAAAGAATTTTCCCGACCCTTGTTCGTGTTGTCGAATAGGTGTTAAAGAAAAAGTAATGCTTGTGCAACCTACTTTTATTTTGAGCTTAACGATTCCAGTTGAAGGAAGGAAGGTTAGGTTATTCATCGGATGACAACCGTCAAAGAAGAATGATGACGGATAGAGAAATGAATGTGTGTCATCGGCCAACAAAGATTCGTATTTTTTTAGTGTTTATTATTATTAACAAGAAAAGAATATCCTGGTTTCTTTCTTTAGCCTTGCATTTCTGTTCCCTTTCTTCTTTTGTACGTATTCCACAACATAATAAGAGTTCTCGCCAAGTACGTTGATTGGCTTGAATGGTGTCATACTTTATTTATTTATTCAAATATGGATTCTAGGATTAAAATTATTCTTTGTATGTATTCCTTTGCACTATAATAAAGTGAATTTCTTTTACACTTTAACTTAATCTACAAATCATAGATATAATCATTATAGATTGCGAATGCTCATTCACTCCTTTCCTTTCATGCCACCTGGTGTCAGTTTAGCCGAACTAGAAATTAAGTAATGCTCGTAAGGGCTCATTTTCAAGCCCGCTTGCGTTGCTTGCTTTGCTTACGATTTGGGTGAGTAGCTAATTGAAACACGTGGTGTTTCGTGGTGTAGTCTTATTACGTGTTGTAACACGTGTTTCAGTTGGCTAGTCACCCAAATCGCAAGCAACGCAAGCGGGTTTGAAATTGACCTTTAGGTCATGGGTAATATCTATGCTTTTAATCTTGCGCGGACCTATAACATGAACTATCTTACGCTTAGCTTGTACTCCATGCTTTTCTTGGTTTTTAAACCATTGCGTACTATCATTAGTTGATTGCAGTTTCAGGAAGCAGGAAAGAAGTGGAGAGAACGGAATGTGCCATCTATAATTATTTTATCTATGATCCGTAGATCAATACAGTCTTTTCATGTCCGCGCTAGCCGCGTGCTTTGCCTGCGATTTATATGAGTAGCCAGTAGAAATACTTAAACACATGTTTCAATTGGCTGCTCCGCCAATTAGCAAGGAAATCACGCGGATAGCGCGGACATGAAATGCCGGTCTAACTCATGGATTAACTCGAGGTTAAAATGTTTTGTACAATTGGTCCTAAGATCCAGTCAATGTTTAGCTACCCCTGCCCCAATTTTTGTGTTCTTTTAGTCGCACTTTGTCCGACTGTTCTTCCGTCTTAGAACGCAGGCTAACTCCTCAAGCAAAGCAGATGGAAGGAACCTTTTTTCAGGTTTAAGTTCGAATTTCCGTATTACTGTTTGAACTTTTTTTGTACGGTCAGCGCCAAAAGTATGTACTCAACCCGTAAAATTTCTTCCCTGAATAACTTTGGAATAGATAGACCTATTTGAGCACGGTTTCCTGTAACTTAAAGTGAATGTGATTTCCTGTAAGTTACAGAGTTGGTCAATCAATCCATTTCAAAAGTTATTTATAGAAGAAATTTTACAACTGTGCAGAGAGAGGATGTGGAAAGGGAGTCGGCTAGGGCTTAGTTTTGAAGGTATTGTCCCCGTATTTGCCTGGTGAGACTGAGAAGAAAAATTTAAGAAACTTGTCAGGATTCAGGTTGGTGAGTTCTCACGTCCCGACTGCGAAGACAACGCTCTACCAACTGAGTCACGGCTGCTTGGAAACTTACCTACAAGCAAAATTGGTCACTTTTCTCCTTGGTGTAAAAATGATTAACCCGGAGTTACATCAGAACATGTGATGAAAAATGTGTACGAGAAATGTTTAATAAGTAAGGATAGTCGCACACTAAAAAAAGCACGTTGTAGCGGAACAGAGAGAAGCAGAACGATGCTGTCTGCATTAAATCCATGTATTTGTGTATGCTTCTCCTCGTTTCATTCTGCTTACTCGGTGTATGGACTACCATTTAAATGTATTGATGTAGTACGGTTGGAGGTGTTGGACACATCGTTGGCCATCGCTTTCCCCGGCTTGTAATCGCGCCGAGAACGGTAGACGATTTTTTGAATGTATAGAATACTGATTTGGTAAAAAGGGTCTTTGTTGCATTGTATTCAAATTACAAGGGTGACCAATGGATATAAACTAAAACCTCCTTTATCCAGAACTTCGGTTTATGAGGAACGATTTCCGAAAAAATTAGAAAGAGTTATTATTCGTTAATTCCAAAATGGCTGTACATTGTATATAAATGAGCGCATTTAATTATGCTCCGCAATGTAAATATGCAGTGTTGTACTGTATTTGTTCTGAATTTATTACAATTAATTTTGTCTTTTGTAAAATTAATCATTTTGTTACCGTATTTCTATGATTGCAGGCACTTACAACATAAAAAAAATCGTAAATTGGATTCATCCGGAACGGGTCCGATCCCATCAAGTGCGGATAAACAAGGTTTTATTTTATTCCCAAAGGGGGTTTAATAATGTTGAAAATCGACAAAAAAGTACAGTAAAACAGAATAGTTTGTGGAATAGAATAGTCTCTTTAAGCGAGGAATGAGTAGTTGTAATAAAAATACTTTTTACATAACAATGTAAAGTGACAACCATATAAACGATTATATATATCTTATCAGCTTATTTAAAGAGTACTTATCTTTATGTAACAAGATTTTGCTTTCCGAGGAAAGCAAACAAACAGCATTCGCAGAAGTAAACACAATATGTGTGTACGAGTATCTTGCAGAAAATTGATGACAATTTTAAACTATTAAAAATAAATGTGACTTTTTCTATCTTAAAATCTATAGATAATCAGTAATTTAACTACTTTTAATCCAGAGCAGGTTCGTGGGTTATTAATTCCATCTTTCTCGTCAATAAAAAGGTCATCATCACATACAAATGAACGTAGGAAAGCTCTTGGAGAATACTGGTCGCCAAACGCTTTCGAGAAACGACCTTTATGACCATAAAACTTTAAAATAAAATTGTTAAGTAACATAAAAACGTAGTGTGTTAGTATCCTGTTTATCTTTTCTCAAATAAAATAATCTTAGCTGGAATGTAGGCTAATTATTATTGAAGAGATATTTTCAAAGTGAAGCGAATTCTTTGCTAAACTTTTATTTTATATGGGCCAGTCTAGTAACTTTTGACTTCGGCCCGTCACGATTCGCCCATTTACAGCCAGTTAAAATTCACACCCATGTCCCTGCCAGGACTCGAACCCGGGACCTTCGAGCCGTTGGCCTAAAGCCTCAAACCGCACGGCTACCCCGCCCGGCAAAACGAATTCTTTGTTTGATCAGTTGTGTAATACAGACACAAAACCTAGCAGGATATCTTTTTTGTAATACGTTATTATGAAAATAATAATAATAATAGTTTTAAGTTCATTACTTATACAAGAGATCAAAGTTTCATAAAATTTTTATTAATTGGGATTAAGTTACCCATAAAAAGCAATGATCAAGAAGTTGATTATATTTTTGCATCCTAGCCTAACATTCTGATTGATTTCCAAACAAGTTTGTGAATCTCAGTAAAGTGTATATGGAAAACTCCAATATATAACAGTTCCACCTCTTTTGTCAAACAATATAAATTAAGTTCCTTTTTGTCACACATATCGTCCTAGTATTTTTGTATTTATAAAACACCGAAAAAAAAGTATGCACTAACCACATTATGAACGTATTTGTAGGATGAATCAATCCAGCAGTTTGAAACATCTGTTTTAAACTCGTCTGTTTGTTGTATGCACAAAAATGTATGAATGTCAAACATATTCCCACATGAATTCACAGGCTGACTTAAAAATTGCACATGTTGGACATTTTTAATGAATCTGAGTGTACATAGAATATATATCGCTTTATCACAGTGTATGACCCGGCTACTGCTTCACGATGAGAATATGGCCGAGTCAGTGTTGACGTTGACCTTACCACACTACAAAACCAGGGGCCTGAAGAGAAGTGCAGCGTCAATGTGTACAAAATTTCTTCTAATTCTGTTATAACATGTCACTGAACCTCCTCCGAACGGTAAACGAGTTATCCGGTAAAAGAAAAAAGAAATCGCCATGCCATGTTTCTGCACGTGTAAAGGGGCCATGATTGAGCATAAATTTTGCGAATGCACTTTTTCTTCTTTTTGCACTTAGTAATTTTCGTGCCTTTTTTGTTGTTGGTCTATTATTAATTTGGTGTTTATAAGTTAATGGATGCATTGTGTTTGTGCCACGTGCTCGTGGAAACATCGAGCAAAACTGTATTTAATTTTGGTCACGCTGTCCCATTCTGTCCTAAATGATGCAGCTTTGTTTTCGAAGTTCCATTAAAAAAAAAAAAAGTTGCAATGTGAGAATTAAAGTGCATTTTCTTTCCTTGAATAAGTTCCTGGTTCTATAGGAAACACGAACTTTATTATAAACAGTTTCAAAATGTTTTTGAAAAACACATTTTTGCTATAAAACTTTTATGCAGTTATTTGAATCGTGGCAAATTATGTGTTGTTAATGGTTATTTTAACACTTAAATTGTTATTATCTTCCTCTTTATTTTATTTTCTATTCATCTTCATGTTCCCCATTCGTCCTACTTTTGTATTTCAGCCACGTGTAGGTTGTAAGCCACGTGTACGGTGAGACACGTGTAGTTTGTAAGCCACGTGTTTGGTTGAAATATTATGTAGGACCAATAAACCACAAAATAGCCCTACACCCCTTGTTACTTTATAGAGATTAACTATCGTTTTCAAGAAAATGTTCTTTTTTTTTAAATGATGTTGTTTACCGAAATGAATATACCGAAAAATGCAAGTATGAAAGATCACTTCCATGTTCTTATCAAATATTCAAAATAAAGTGAAGTGTTTGGGTTATTTTATTCGAGGAGAATTTAGTGTAACTGATATATAGGTGATCAGCCAATAATGAGATTATATGTGACAAAATACAATCGAAAAATGAGGGGTTTAGTGGAAAAACGGTGTATCCCTCAAACTTTGCGAAAATGAGATATCTGCATATTTATATTTCTAGTACCTTACTGTGTCTCCTGACAATGTATGATGATGATTGAGTATACCGATCCGACTGTGCATACATGAAAGAAGAATGGAAAAACAATTTCCGAAGATTTGAGTGGGGAAATGACGTAGTCTATCCTCGTTCAGCGCTAGGTAGTTTGTAGTGAAATAAGATACGCCATTTTCCTACTAAGCCCCTCAAATTATGGTTGCCTTTGATCAAGGTATTGTTACAATACCCAAACTGTTACATTATCCTTTTTTTTTTTTTAGTATTATTTATTAGGTAAGTGTTGTCAGTGTGTGTTTTAAGTTATGGACACAAAGCGTTTCTAGTTACGTCAAAATAGTGCAGTTAAATATTTTGCGATCTAAAGAATTTGTAAACAATTAAAATTTTGATTTTAATTCTCATTTTTTTTAAATTTTATTTATAGCCTTTAGGCATCTGAGGCTCAGGCCGTTTGATTTTAAGTATATGATGGAACAGAGAGGGTGAGATGTAACCTCCTTGATCTGAGAAATATAGCTTCCAGTTGCTGAAAGTTTTTTTATCCAGTGCTCGAAGTAGGGTGCACGCCGTGCCCTTACCTTTTTTTATTTTGGATTTGGTGTACCCCTGCCTTTTTATTAATGAGAGCACATTGCCTTGACTTGCAATAGGCAATCACCGCCACTAGGTGCAAGCGTACACTCAAAGAAATTATTGGTGTTTATTGCCACCCCAAAAGGTGTAATAGAACACCTCTACCTCTACACCAATTCCAGTGATGGGTAACACCAATTCTAATGTTGGTTAACACCATCCGGGGTGTACAAACACATCTACCGGTATTCTGAAACACCGTTAGGAGTGTTAATAAACACCATTGAAGGTGTTCCCTGACACTTCTAGCGGTGCACTTTAACACTCCTAACGGTGTTTCTGAACACCGGTAGAGGTGTTTGTCAACACCAGAAACGTTGTTGCACACCCCGGATGGTGTTAACCAACACTAGAATTGGTGTTACCCAGCACTGGAATTGGTGTAGAAGTAGAGGTGTTTTGGGGTGGCATTAAACACCAATAATTTTTTTCAGTGTACCCTTACTTTTCTAGCCCACTTCTCCAATCTTTCCCTTACCTTTTCTAATCCACTTCGAGCACTGGTTTTATCTTCAATCCGCGTAGTGTAAGACGATCCGTTTAAAAGATGAACGTTAGTGAATAAAAAAAAAGTGTCCATAATGTAAAACATTTAACATTAGACAAAATTATTGTAATTGTTTTGCTTATCTCAGTACAAGAGTGTTTCCAAGTGATCGAATAAAATGGTAGTGAGGTGACAGACAGCCTCTTACTATAGATCAGAGTTTAAACTCTAGTAATATTATTCAACAGTAGTTGTCACCTGCATCTGAGATGGAAATCCGCCAAGTTCATAGCTAAATTATAGTGCTTAAAATAAGCCTAATAAGAAATAAACCTGAAGAACCCTGTCAGAATTGGGCTTAAAATGTGGTATGTGATATCTCCGTGCATCATTATTTGCACGGAGGTGACATACCATACGTGGAGATGGAACATCAACATTTCATTATTTTTCTCACACAATTTCAACTTGAAAATGTATTTACAAATGTCAAATTTAAGCTTTATAGACAAAAAGTATTCTTGCGTTGAATAAATATATTCGACGTACCCATTTTTTTATTTATTTGTGCTGATTTATTGAACACTTCACATATCTATCCCATTTACCATTGTCACTCCCAGTAATTTAATGTCACTTTCCTGTTGTGATAAGATCACCTCTGTTCAGACCACCGGTACAATGTTAACAAATGATTGGCATATTTTAGTCGGTATCGCACTCGATTTCAGTGCGAGCGGTCCCGGGTTCGATTCCCGGTGGGGGCTTAAAAATTTCGGTGTTGACCCAGCATCGTGAGGATGATTGGGGAGCTGCTGTGAATAAAATACAGTGGCGATCACAGTGAGAGCTTCGACTCTCCTCTCCCAACCCGTCTGGTCAGCGTGGGGGCAGTAGACCAACTCCTCCCTTCGAGGACAGGCCTCATCCACTAGTGGATTGAATATGACTGTGATTATATATATATATTACTATTTTATTTTATTTCATTTTATTTTGTTAGCTACTTGTACAGCATTCTATTACACTTTTTTATTGTTATTTGTGTTCAGTATCTACTCTTTGTATATTAACTACATAGAACTGAGTGACGCACTGTCACTGTTCAGAGTACTTTAATAAAGATTATTATTATTATTATTCACATTTCAGTATGTTATCGATCCTACAGCATTAAGTTTACAGTACACACTTATTTATGCATATTTTGCTAGTATGTTCCTAGTTTCCTTAAAGGGCTCTGCTTCCTTCTTTTATGGGTTGAAATTCGTTTTGGCAGTAAGTTTTCCTTTTATCATGTGTCTTTTTGTGTCTTATTACGAAGGGGAAAATTACTGATGTTCACTTAACCGTGGTTGAAATTCAGCCTGATGCTTAATGAGAAGAAATCAATGTCCATTTGATGGATTAAAATACATTCACCGGTAGAGACGGAGTCGTATCAACCA
>JAGDQP010019769.1:371-34357 GCA_022664845.1 Lepisma saccharinum | reverse complement strand
AAAACGCTTGATTTCATCTACATCTTGCATTTGGACGTCGTTTCGGTCGTTTCTTTTCTCTGGGACTCTATAGTACATTTGTTGTCCATCTTCCATCTGTTCGTCTAGCTATATGACAGGCCCACAATGCCGGATCTAGGGGGGCAAAAGGGGGCAAGTGCGACGGGCGACACGTTTAGGGGCCGGTAAACAGCTAAAAATAAATAATAAAAGCTCCTAAAAGAAAGTAAAATCGCATATTAAAGTGAAATTGATCTAAACGTGTTCAAAATTTTCTGTTATTCCATACAACCTACCTTCATCTCTAAATTTCAAAACCGCCATTCAGTCAGATAGGCTTGCCTTACTAGAGTTAGTAATAGCCATGCCACGACAGGCTCCAGAGAAGATAAAAAAAGTACCCTACGTGATGCAAGACAATGTTGTGGCCGTCGCGTCGGCCGGTCGTGTTCTTTGGCTAAAAAAAATATTGAAAAGGCGGCAAAAGGGAGGGAAAGGGCGGAAATTTAACTTTATAGAAAAATTTCTAGATCCGGCACTGTATGCCCATCCACTTCATCTTCTTCGCAGTCTTGATT
This sequence comes from Lepisma saccharinum, assembly GCA_022664845.1. NCBI lineage: Eukaryota > Metazoa > Arthropoda > Insecta > Zygentoma > Lepismatidae > Lepisma > Lepisma saccharinum. The sequence goes on along the minus strand of JAGDQP010019769.1, from coordinate 33,779 downwards.
AAATCTTCTAGCTTTGTTTGTGCGCGAATCCATTCATTTGTGTGTATTAATTTGTGTATTTACTATTTATACATGTTCGCTCGGTCTCTTCTCGAACCTTTCTGTTTCTTTCATTATTGCTGCCCAATTAGACAGGTTTTTAAGGGGGTTTCCATACTAATTTCAGGCAATTGCCAGTATGGTACCTTCAAACTAGGACCTGGCTCACGTGCTTCCAACATCCTCTTCCCTACCTATCCCAGTCTGAGTCAAATTTGCATAAAAGCCATTCAAATTCAAATGTAGATGTTGCTCATCAGTGTCACCACCTAAATATTTCTCAATCAACGGCAGGAGTGTTTGGTTCCCTCGACCTGTCTTTCTCTTATTAGTGGAGAAACATTCGGTAGTAATGCTCAAAGAAATGCTTTTTAATGTATGTAGTAACACACAGAAAATAAAATTTTATAATATGGTAATATACAAATGCACCTTAACAAAATAATGATACCGTATGCCAAGGATGGAAACATTAACAACAATGAAAAAATAATTTGTTGAGATTAAAGATAATTTTCAATCCATTACTGGATGAAGGTATCCTCCATTTCCAGCTACAAATATCGGTCAGCAGCTGCCCTTTCTACATAGCATCTGGAGAAAAAAAACTTGATTTCATCTTTCTATCTTGGCCATCTTCTATGTCGTTTATTTCCTCTGGGAATCCAATATACAACACTCATCATTCACCTTCCTTCTGTTTGTCTAGCTATGTAATCCACCTCACTTCATTTTCTTCGCAGTCATAAACATATCTTCTAACTTCGACATTTTTATAAAGTTTTCTTTCTGTTCCTCCTAGTTATTATTAGCATGCATATCTTCACTGCTCTTTGCTTAACTCTCAATTTCTGACTTTTTTCATATTCTACGTTCACATTTCTTCAAGGAAGATATAAGGAACAAGTGTCCATAGAATGGAGGAGACAGCACAATGAAGAACTCTACAGACTGTACGATTCACTCAATATTGTATAGTATTATAAGAATAATGAAATTATGACGGCTACGATGGGCAGGCCATGTTTCTTGATGTCGGAGAACTAGGATTATATTCCATCTTGGTTGGGAGGCCGGAGGGAACAAGAGTTGTTGTGAACACCGAGATGCCCTTGGGAGGTTAATACTAAATGGAATCTTTGAGAGGCGTACGTGATGTAATCTGACTTGATCTTTTCCATGATAGAATTCAATGGAGAATGTTTCTTTCTGCGGCTAGTTCCGTAAGCCATACAGTTAGTTAGATCATCGAGAAACCGGGTAAATAGCGGGATGGTACCTTCAAATTGTTACCATTTTCATTTTGCCAGGAGGATAGTAACGTTAAAAAATGGAGGCCAACTGTGGATTTTTTTTACAATGGAGTTGGTAGACAGCTATGGTTACCGTTCATTTAGAATCCGATAAAAAAACAGTGTCGTACAGAAGAATTTATTACTTTCGAATTTCAGTTTTTACAGGGTAAGTTACACAAATTTTTACATTTTTATTGTATCTTCCTATCAAGTAAGAAATAACATTTAATGAAAATGGAAAGTGGTTACCAAATGATGAACCATTTGCCTCATATTTCGGTAACTACCATTTCATTAAAATTAAGAATTTGGATTTCAGGACTCAGGAGTACGAAATATGTCCAATTTGAAACTTTTTAACTTGGTCACTAGAGAATGGAGAACATTTCAAGATATTTAGAAAAAGAGAGAGTGCAGGAGGACAAGATGAAGAGGAGGACGTCTGGTAACTTAACTTAGGCCCTGGCCGACATTTTCCTGCATCTTTTCCCCTCCCCTTCCCAGCCTACGCCTTATGGATACCTAAAGGTCATAAATAAAATTCAAAACGAAATACACAGACCCTATAATTTTGCCTAAAATTAATCAAATTTTACAAAGTTTGAATTTCGAACTAAAATACTGTAGTTTGGAGGACCCTACCACCCTGTAACCAGTAATCACATCCCTGTATTGAGACATATATTTTTATGGGAAGAATATATATTTCATTTTTCCTACATTAATCACGGAATCGATCACAACTATTCAATAGCTTACTAAGCATGGAAAGGCACTAATTACTTTTTAAAACATTGTAAGTAGGTAATATCATAATAAATGTCCTGACACAAAATATTTTCAATATTTTTAATGATATCATATCGAAACCTAGCCTGAAAATTTGCTAAGAGAATCTATACGTCTCATAGAGAGGTAACATACAAAAGATCTGCCTATATTAAGGGCAAGGTACCGAGATAGGAGCTGGATTGTTGGTCAAACTGTACAAAAAGTGTATTTTTTATGATTCAATCAACAGAAGTCACTTCTGCTTCACTTCCTCCTGGAATAAAGCGCTACCGAGTTGTAGTGTCACCTCCCACAGCGCAGTTTGCCAGGGACGTATATAGGAGAGCTGGAATCCTCCCCCGTTTCTTTATGCAATTCAGTTTTTTTTATGAAATAGGCAATAGTTTACGATTTTACTAAAAATTTTAATTTCAAGGCCTCCAGACTCCCTAAATACGTCCCTGGCCATAAATGCTACGGTGTGGTACGTGACACTACAACTCGACAGTGTTTCATTCCAGGACGAAATTGAAGTAGAAGTGACTTCTCTTGATTCAATTATAAAAAATACACTTTCTGTACACTTCGAAAAATTTTCCAGCCCCTGCCTCGATACCTTGCTGTTAATATGGGCAGCTAATTTTTTGTATATTACCTCTCTATTGGACGTAGATTCTCCTAGCAAAATTTCAGGCTAGGTTCCGATATGACCTCATTGACGGTCTTCTTCTGAGTAAGCAACACATGTGACATATACGTTCGCATTGCTTGGATAGCAAACTATCATGACGCGCGGCCGCTTAAAAAAACAGTTGCTGGTCTGTTTGGGGAATAGTTACTAGAATGTGGGAAAATCATTATTTTTTACTTATTATTAATAAAAATAATAATTATACTGTACTTAAATGGGGGAAGTGTTAGTATTTTTCTTTAAAAAAATTGGCTTATTTCTGAGATTTAATTTTTCCTTTTTTACCACCCAGAAACTATTAAAGATATGGATATTTGTGTCAGTTTACATAATAGAGAATTTTATTACCTACGTTTTTTTAAACAATATTACCTTACCATGTTTAGTAAACTAGTTATGATCGATTTCGTGATTGATGTTTTCTCGGACTTTTCCCCCTTCCCCAAAGTTGTCGACCACCCCCGGGGAGCGACGACATGGTTTTTAATAGGTCTCCACTACAAAATCTCGAAAGTTAGCGCTTCATCTATTTTTTGTTTCGGAACAATAAAACTCTGACTTGTCCTCAAAGGGAAGGAAACTGGGAGTGGGAGGTAGCTTCTTACCAACCCTCTGTCCCCACCCCACTACTAGATAGGAAGGAACACAACTACAACGCCAGGCAATTTTTCGGCGTTCAAGAGAACTTCTTGAGTTTTGCAAACAGATATTTTCTTCAGATTCTAAATTTTGGCCAGCTCCGCCCGGCTCTTAACCATCAGCCGCCATCAGTTACAAAATGTTTTTTGAATATGTTCCTCTACATTACATGAAGATTATTAGAGCGAAATATCGTTTAGTAACTAATGGGGTCTGATGGTTAAACAGCAAAAGTTTCCTGGGAAAGGAGCATTTTTTATAAGTGAAATTGAACGTTTGCATAAGAAAATTAAGTTAAAGATATAGTCGTTTGGTTTTCACTTTAACTTGCTCATTATATTTGTACATTCCATTCGAAATTTGGATTTGATAGCTTAAACTATTGTGTTGATATCAGAATTTATTTTGAACAACACTATAAAAATTAGGATCAGGAAATGGTCATTTTTGGACGCGCTTTCCATGACAACCGGAAGTGGTATGGACATAGGATTTGGATTATTGGAACTTCCATATTGTCTAGATATTAAGTGCAAAATTTAATTAAAATCGGTTGAGGTGCAGAATATGTGCAGTATTCCTTTTAAGCTCCAAAATTCATCTTTCCACTCTTTGGGTGGGAATAGTACTTATAATTCAGTAAGATTTCGTCAATAATATACAACTATATATACTGTATATTGTAATATCAACTATTTTCGTATATATGACTATAAAATATGGCTATTTTAGAACCAATACTTTTTATGGTTGTATTTACAAAACAAGTCTTATTGTTGTGCTTGAACTAGAATACTGAACTCCTAAAAGAGTATTCGATTGTTGTATTATTACTTTTTTAGAAATTTGCCATGGTGGGACCGTGCTTTACATTTATAGCTGTAAGTAAGGTGTGGTTGTTGACAGGTTGAACACTTAGGAGGAAATTGCATATTCATTGTTTGGTAGGATAAGAGCCAGTGCAGTAACCACATTATTCTGGTTTGGACAGTTGTTCGTTGCGTGTGAATTATAACTTTGACATTTCTCACACTGAAGTGGGATAGGTGGTTGTGTTTGACAAGGTTCAACCCAGTGGGTATATGTAGGTTGCTAGAGTGAGTAAATCGTTAACGGTTTCCTGAGACTGTATGAGTATGCGGACGAGATAAGTGGGACTTGATTGGCATTTGATGCGCAAAACTTTGGTAATTTTATATTCCTCCTGCCTAAGTTCTTCTGCCAGTTCGGATCTACGCACAAATAACTACAGATAAAAGTGGTGGTTTCCTTGCTGGTGGTAGCTGTTTGATGCGTTGGCTATTAAGGTTGATGAAGATTGCAGATTTGTCGAAAATTTCTACACTGAACTTATTACGTGTGGTTGTTGCTAATTGAGCGTTTGGTGATTTAATGATCATTCCGTTTGTGGTTTGTATTTGTGCTATATTTTGCCTAGGTACGTATTTGCAGAGCTGTTGAAGAAGTATAGGCTTAGCGTTTTGAAATTTAGTATCATAGTTACTAAGAGGAAAGGAATGTAGTGGTGTGTTGGTTGCCGATGTCTCTTCTGTTATCCTTACGTCTGCATAGTCACTCGCATTGCCGGTATCGTCTTGTACATGTTGTTTCTTTGTTGGTAGTGAATCCGGATGATTACTAGTAGAACCAGGAATAGCAGTACTTGAACGAGAGCGATGATCAGTTCTGCTTGCTTTTCTAGAACCTCGGGAATATTGAACCGTTTGCCATGCGCCGGGTGTAGGAGTGTCAACCTGAGCCGAAAGTCCTTTGTGAGAGCCGTCCGCCATATTATCAATCCATCCTGTGGCCGAAGCCCGTGAAATAATGAGGAAAGAAAGATGAAAATGGGAATCAAAATGGTTGATGAGATGATCAGTCTTTGTGCAATGACTGCTGCCTTAAATTAACTTTCAGCCTCCAACACTGAAAAGTGCTGTTGATCCTATTGAGATCGTATGCGTACTGGTTTTGATTGTGCGTATGCAACACAACGTCCTCGAAAGTTGACGAATCCCAGCTAGGCTAGGTTAAGTTATATTGTTCGATTCTTTTAGCTAGCCCCTTAAGGGGACTAGCACCCTTCAAAAGGGGTACGCCCTTTATTTCGGTTAAGAGAAGTAGGATGAAAGTAGTTGTTTTCGGAAGGTAAGGAGGTCTGGGAGATTTAATAAAATTGTATTATCCTTTATTTTAATAATCATGACATTATAAGCTTTGCTTATAATCATTGTTTAAGGTTATAAAATCAGTAATGGTAGGGTGAGGAAATGAGCATGATGTGGACTACAAGGTCACAGACATTTAGGACGGACAGATGCATGATAATCTTCTCGCCCAGGGGTTACACTGAGCTAGATGCTAAGATAGGTGCGGCCCTGTTAGTACACTGATGAAAAACACTGTGCGGAAAATGATGATGATTGATGTGGTGAATGATAAGTGATGAGCGGTCAATGTCAAGTTCAAACTTCGGTTTCCAGTGGGTTGATATGGATATGAACATATGGACCAGAATAGGTGGCGAAGATGTTAGTATGGAGAACAGTACGGGCGGCGAATTGAATGTGTTGTAGTACGTCTGGGCGTTGGAATGGGTAGATGTTTTGGAGTGCAACAGTGATGAAAGTAAGGAAGTGGGTAACTGTGATGGGTTGTGACATCGATGTAACGGGTGTAGTCGGAGGTTTGTTTTCGGGAAGACGGATAGGTACAACAAGTCCAGGGTTAGCAGGGTTTGGTTCTGGGCGACCTTTACATTTGTAACTGAATTTAGGGTGCTTTTCTCCACAGGTGTTACATTTGGGAGGTTGTTGAAGGTTACTACAGTCCTTGGTGTTATGTGGTCCAGTACAGTAGGCACAGGTTGGGTTGTTAGGGCAGGCAGAAGTATGGAGTGAATTGTAGATCTGACAACGTTCACAATGGACAGGTAATGGAGACAGAGAGTGAGATGGTTCAACTCTGTAACGTCTTCTGTAGATGGATGCTCGTGTGGGAAGTAAGTCGTCGATTGTCTCCTGATGATTTGTGAGGACTCAAATCATGTAACTTGCAGTGCCTGTCTTGGTTTTGATACGTAAACATTTAGTGAGTATATGACACTCAACTTGTAGTTCTTTTTCTGCCTCCTCGTCAGTTATCGTCAGATCCACACCACGAATGACAACAGATAGCATGGGTGGTCGTCGTGGGGGGTGTATGTTTTAGTGGTTTATTCTCTAGGCGAGTAAGTTTTGTAATTTGGCCCAAGATCTGAAAGCTGTGTTTGAGACGGATTTTTGTTGCGAGTTGCTGCTCAGGAGATTATACTATGATACCGTTTCAGGTTGGTATGAGTCTTGAAATAGCTTGACGAGGAACATATTTTGGAAATTGATTTAGTAGCATCTTTGGATTCTGAAATTTTGAATCCTATCTGGTTAGCAGAAATGCGTAGGAAGTGGAAGTTGTTTGATGAGTGTTCTCTGGTTCAGTTTGGCCAATGATGTCCATTAATTCATTATCGAATTCCGAGTTGCTGATCGTATGAGTCTGCTTTGGCAGTGGTGATGCTGATCTGGTCCGTCCTGATTTGCTGTCTGAGGATGATGGGTTTTGGTCTATGTTCCGTTTCTGTTTTGGTATGGCGCCTGATGAATAATGAGGAGGATCTACATATGCAGGCGGACCTGGAACTGTCGGTGGAAGATTGTAATGTCCTATGCGCTGTTTGTCTAACATGTCTGTTAAGGGTGAGAAGCACTGAAGGTATTTGGCCGCGATGAATATTAGAACCAACAGAGTGATGAATGACAATAACCACTGTGGCTCCCCTAAGTGTCAGCAATACGTCCTCTTGATGATGTCGACCTGTGATAAACGCACCAAGTCCTCCACAAAAGCTTAATGAACAAAAACAACTGGCACGCGAACTGAATGGCAACAGTGGTTTCCCCAGATGAGATGTGTGTGTGATTGTTCGATTCTTTTTACTTTTTTTGTTAGCAATAGCTAGCACCCCCAGAGAGCTACAACCTCTATTTGGGATGGGAAATTTCATGAAAACGATTGGGATTGGAAAAAAAATTGATGGGCTAATTGTTTTTACTTTATTTCATTATTTCTTTATTATAACATATCCTCTAAATATTTTGGACTTTATGAGCTTTGCTCATAAACATATTTTAGGTGAGGAAGAATCTTGATAATGTTATGGATGATGGAGGTGAGGTGCTATTTCACGTCACAACACTTCGGCAACAATTAAGACGAATGTAATCATGATTCTTCTGCCAAGGGGCGACTCTGGGCTTAATGTAGACGGATGAAGCACTGTTAATACACTAATGGGTTACATTGCAATTGATGAGGGTGCGATATAGTGAGGGGTGTCGTGCGAACGATATGCTGTGATGATATCAGAGTCTGAATGGTTAGGTGGTAATGTGTAGTGATATAAAGTGAATAGTAATGATAGCGGTGAATGTTTATGTTTGGCGTTTGTGTTGTTGTGATCATGTGATTCAAGTATGTTTTGGAATAATGGGTGCTGTATTTCCATTCTGATTATAATATACTTGGTTCGGAGTGTTTCGAGGTGTAATAATAAATGAGGAAATGTAATTCTTTAGTACAACTCTCGTGTCGGACTTAGCACTTTTATGCTGAAAGCGGTTCTCAGGGCATGGCGTTCGAGAATTTGTAGTTTCTTATATATCGGGTGGTCGGCTGCGATCCAGGCTGTAAATCCGTATGTTAACACAGGTCTCAGGAAAACTTTCTAAGTGTTGATTACTGTGTTTGGTTTCAGTCCCCAACTCGTTCCAGCCAATCTTTTAAGAAGGTTTAGTCGGTTTTTAGCTTTTGTAATGATCTTCTGAAGATGGGGGCGCCAGCTGAGATGATGGTCAAATATTAGTCCTTGATAGGTAACTTGTTTAGAAGGTCGGATTGGTTCATGTAGGACTTTGAGTTCGAGGTGAGATGGATTTCGTTGTATGCGGGATCTACATTTTGGGGGTAGAAAGACGATGGCTTGAGTCTTGTTAGAATTTATAGTAAGTCCCCACGTGTCGGATGTGAAGATGTTAATGGCGTCATTCATTGTGCGATTGATTTGTTGAATAGCCTTACGTACAGCTAAGAACGCGGTGTCATCAGCGTATTGAAAGATGTGTATGTTTTCTGGTAAGGGGGTAAGTCTGCAACGAAAAGTAAGTACAGGAGAGGTGAGAGGGCTGAGCCTTGTGCTACTCCGCAATGTAGTAAGATAGGATGGGAAAATTCTGAATTTATTGATATGTATGCTAAACGGTTAGTGAGGAAATTGAAGATGAATAGTAGATAGGTAATAGGAAGTTGAAATGAGCGAAGTTTGTGAATGAGTGCTTTATGCCAGACTTTGTCGAATGCTTTCTCTAAATCGAACAGAACCAGACATGATGGATGTGAAGTGTTGAAGTGATTAGTTATCATGTTAGTGAGGCGAAGGAGTTGGTCGTTAATACTGAAAGAAGAACGGAAACTGGCTTGGTGTAGTGGAAGGAGGTGTTGATCTAGGTGTAGGTTCAGGAGTTTGACAAGAACTTTTTCAAGGATTTTGCTGAAGTAGAGGGAAGTTGTATGGATCTGTAGGAAAATACGGCTTGAAGGGGTTTGTTCGGTTTAAGAAACATGAGGGTTTTGGATGTTTTCCAGTGGAGTGGTATGTACCCGGTTCTATGGATGAATGTATAGATAGAGGCTAGTACCTGAAGAAGAATGAGTGGTGATTCTTAGAGGTGTCTGTATGAAATGGTGTCCATGCCGCGAGCTGATTGTCGTTTATGTGCAAGGATGTATGTGATTTCGTCTGCTGTTATTGGTGCTGTAACGGGGTTATCTGGTAGGGGATGATCGGAGTTTGATTGTAAGTGCGGTGATTGCAAGTTTAGTCGTTCTGTAGGATGATGTCTTAATGGGGAGTGTCGGAGTAAAAATGGTTTGTAAATAATCAGCGAATGTATCTGCTTTCTCTTTGTCTGTGTGTAAGGCTTGGTCTTGATTAAGAAGAGGGTAGGTTGTTTTGCTGTATTTGCCCGTGAGATTATTGAACCGCTTCCAGTATTTTGTAGGATGGGAAGTGCTTGCTAATGTGTTACAGGTTTTTGTCCATTGCCTTAGTTTATTTGCTTTAATATAGTTGCGAACTGTTCGTTGAAGTTGGCGGTGGAGTCGGAGTGATTCAGGGTTTCTTGTTCTTTGATAGTCACGGTAAAATTGTCTGGATCGTTGGATTATGGGTAGGTATTGAGGGGGTAATTTCGGACGGTAAGGGTTTACGGATCTGATAGGTATGTAATGATTTGATGCTTCTTGTATGGTGTTGAAGACATTTTCTGTTGATGTATACAATTCGTTTTCAGTTGTCGGTGGTGTCAGGTGCTGAACGTTCTTTGAATATGTTTTCGATATCCATTCCAATTAGTCTGGTCGAATCTAAGAACTTCTCGACGTGACAAGTTCGTTTGTTGTATTGGCTGTTGGCGTTGTTGTAAAGTGATGTTGATAGGAGTATGGTCACTTCCAAGAAGGTCTAGAACTTCGACGGTGACCAGGTTTAAAAGATTGGTAGAAGTAATTACTATATCTGGTGTTGTGTTTGAAATGGGTCGAGTAGGTTGAGTGAGTTGATGAACTGTTTCGTTTGTTCGATATTCTATAAAGTCATGGAAGTCAGTTTTTTCTCTATCCGAACGGCTGTGAATATTTATATCGGCCATTATAATGTAGTTCTTGAAGTTGTTAGAAATATAGACGAAGAAACTGTTCGGTATAGGGTGACCTGGGTGAACATAGATGGTGGCCAAAGTTATGTAGTTGTGCTGATAGTAGAGAGTAGCGATAATATATTCAGGTAGGTTTTGAAGTTGTGGCTTGTATTGTCTGTAAGCTATTGTAGGTGAAAATCCTATGGCAGTACCGCCGTTATCTCTTTGAGCAGGAATTTGACTGTCTTGCCGGAGTAATCGTGGAATTTTACATGACATTGATGATTTTAGATGTGTTTCGTTCAGTAGAAATACGTGAGCATGTTCTTCTAATAGACGTTGTTCGAATAGAGGTTTATGGACTTGAAGTGAGCGTATATTCATGAAGATTAACGTAAGAGCCATAAGAGATACTGAAAATGAGATTGCAGGTGGTGTGGTTTCAGACTTCTGTCTCAAGAGCATAGGCATGAAAGTGTGCATAAGGTCCTGAATGCGTGGCATTGAAGTTGACGTGGAGTGTTGTTTTGGATGCATATTGTATCTGTTGTAGGACGTTTTGTCGCTGAAAAGGATGTAAGTTCTGTAGAGTCACTGTTATGAATGAGAGCAGTTGATCTATTGTGATTGGTTGAAATACTGAAGTAATGGTTCTCTCCTGGTGCTGTTTAGTTTCTGGTGTTCGGATTGGGACGATGAATTCAGGTTTACTTGGTTCCGCTGCAGGTCTGGCTTTACATTTATAGTTGAAAGTTGGATGTGGTTGACTGCAAGTGTTACATTTTGGTGGTTGTTGGAAATTCGGACAGGATTTCGTGTTATGAGAACCGGTGCAGAATCCACATGTAGTATCATTCGAACATTTAGCTGTAGGATGTGCATTGTATAACTGACATTTCTCGCATCGTATGGGCATCGGAGGAGGTGAGTGAGAAGGTTCCACCCTGTATCGTCTCTTGTATATTTAAGCACCGTTTATCAGCAGATCGTCTATTGTTTCCTGGTTGTTTGTTAGGACGCGTATCATGTAAGTTGGTTCTCCCTATCTGGTCTTAATTCTGATACATTTTACGATGGAGTGTCACTCTTGTTTTAATTCAATTTCTGCCTTATCGTCTGTAACATCTGGAGCAACGGCACGGATAACAACAGATAATGTTGGTGGTTTGCGAGGTGGTTGTGTTTGACGGATCTGTTTGTTCTCAATGCGTGTGATTTTTGAAGACTTTCCGAATATCTCGAAGCTATGACGGTTTCTGATTTTACGTGCAAGGTCATTATCTGTACTGTGAATAACGATGCCATTTCTTGTAGGTATGAGTCTAGTTATGATGTCACGTGAGATGTATTTCATGAACTGTTGCAGAAGTTGTTTCGGATTCTGAAATTTTGGATCGAAGTTAGTTAGCAAATACGAATGCGTTCTATTGGCTGAAGATGATGTTAGATATGGAAATTGTTCTCTATCGGTAATATCCATGTGCTGTTCATGTTCTGAGTCCGAGTCGCTAATTGTATGAGTCTTTTTGTGAGGTGGAGAAGTTTGTCCTGATCGGTTTTCCATCGGTGAACGTGAGAGAGATCGAGAAGCTTGGTTTCTCTTATTGGTAACTTTGCCGATGTTCGTGTATTGCTGAGGTCCTTGTACTGTCTGAGGTAGTCCGGAGTGATATCCAAGATGGTCTGTCATGACTATGAGTAGGGCTAAAGCCCCCAGAAGTATTAGGATGACGGACAAGTTGATGATGATAAGATGATCAGTCTCTGCGCAATGACTGCTTTCTCAGGGCTAACTATACCCTCCAACAAGCGAAAAATGCCGTCAATCCTAATTTGCAGGTATGCGTACTTTTCTCGTTTGTGCGTATGCAACACAAGGTCCTCGTGAGCACACTAACCATACAAAGTTAGGCTAGGTTAAGTTGTGATTGTTTGAATCACTCTTCTGCTACTCGTAACAACGACTCGTACTAATACATATTCATGTGTAATTCTTCCTAAAATCCTTTAAGCAATTTATTCAAACATATGTCAATATGTAAAAAACAATAATCCTACATTTGATTCGGCAAAGTGTAACCCAAACTGTATAAAAGCAATAAACCTCCAGTGCCTAAGTTTTCTTTCTTTAAAAAGGTGCTGCCATCTGATGACCACAAATATAAACAGAAAATAAAAATTGCATAACACATTTAAACATGCGTAAATATTTTCACACATTTAATGTTATTATATTGATCGTCATCATCATCATTATCATCAAAACTATTAAGAACTCATTATAAAGATCAAGCTTAGTGCTATTGAAGTAACTTTTTTTTCTTGCTTTGCTTTTGCGTTTTAAAAGTATACGTCAATAAACTCCTGTTTACATATTTTAGTAAACATGCAGGTCACTTCTGTGTCCATCCGCTCATGCTCACGCCTGTATTCTAACGTCAGTTGGCTTGTTATGCATGCGCGTAAAATTAGTTCCTAGTTTGGAAACAAAATATTGTCCAATTTGTACCACAATAAAAGAATCTGTTTTTAAGATACAACACAAATTTATGTTTGGTTGAATTGTGACTAGATCCATTATTCAAATTTGATTAGGTGAGGATACATGCAGGTAGTCAATTACAACAACCTGTTTAGTCGTTTTTGACTTAAAACGGCTGTGATTAAATGATGTAGTCAATTTTATTCAACCATTTTTCTGTGTGTACTCCGGTGAGTAAGACGTTTTTCTTATTTTTTGAGGTATCTTTCAAAGTTTGTGGGCGTATGATGTGTTCCCTAGATCAGCGGTTCCCAAACTTTAATGTTATAGGACTCATCTTAAGATTTTATAAATTTTTACGACCCACCTAATATGTATGAAGTATATAAACATCTGTATAGTCTATCCTGTCGACAAAGGCGAACTTTAATTCAAAATATATCCAAGGAAAAAATATGATTTATGTTAGGTGATCCTAATGTGATAGAGGAAATCCGAATGAGAAAGTGGAATAATCGTAAAACAAAATCTTTGTTTTAATATGTATTAAGAAAACAAATAAGTTAATAATGAATGTATTACAAAATATAACATTTTAAAACTTGAATGTAAGATTAATTGAAATGCTCATTTGGGTTAATACAATCATTAAGTGAAATAATGAATAATGAGTAAATAAAATGCAGAGTTATTTAAATGTGTTTTAAAAGAAAAATCCTCTGGCATAAGAAGACAAATTTAATAAGTTTAAATACAAACCTAAAAGTCAATGTGATGTATGGCATTGTTTTGAACCAACGACAGAGTCTATATCAGAGTTAGAAATTATTAGCTTTACTCTCAAATTGCTCTCTACACAAAGTCTGTTTCTGTATTTGTTTTTTTTCTGAAACACTAAACTTCAAAAGGCATGTTCACACAAATAAGTTGTAGTAAAATCCATCAAGTGTATCAATGCTAGTTTTGATATTTCTGGGTATTATCCTTGTACAGGGTAAGTCAAAATGATGTACCCGATTTCATAAATTTATTTTGTGAAATATAATGAACATATCTGAATGTAATACATGTGGTAAGAAGGGTAACTCTCAAAGTTTTTTTCAGTCACATCACAAGTGCTCTATGTGAGCACCTCGCGTAACACGACACACATCAAGCCGATAGTCTATCTCCTGCCAAACCTTGTGTAGTGTGTCACGGTCAATCTCTGCAATGGCTGCTGTGATGCGGGCGCGAAGGTCACCCAATGTTGTTGGAAGTGGTGGTACGTAAACACGAGACTTTATGAAACCCCACAAAAAGAAATCACACGGGGTCAGATCGGGGGAACGAGGTGGCCAACGAATGAGAACTCGATCCTCCTGAGATGAACGGCCTATCCAGCGCTGTGGCAATGCCTCATTGAGATGATCCCGAACGCTGCCATGGTAATGCGGAGGGGCACCATCCAATAGAAGAATGAAATCTGCACTATCCTCTTCGAGCTGTCGAAGGAGCCATTGTTGCAGCATATCAAGAAAAACATGTCCTGTCACAGTAGGTTCAAGGAAGAAAGAGGGCCCATAAATCTTTTCAGGGGAAATGGCACAAAACACATTCACCTTGGGTGAATCACGTTGGTGTTCCACAACTGCGTGGGGATTATCAGTTCCCCAGATCCTTACGTTGTGTCTATTCACATTCCCAGAAAGGTGAAACACCGCTTCATCACTGTAACGTAACCTTTCGGCGAACCCATCCTCTTCCATTAACGTGAGAAAATCAGCACAGAAAGACGCTCGAGCAGCATAATCAGTGTCTCTTAAGGCTTGTAGCAGTTGCAAGCGATAGGATTTCATTTGTAAACGTTTCCGCAGAATTCGCCATACAGTTTTCTGTGGCATTTCAAGTTCCCTCGCTGCCCGGTAGGTAGACTTCTGTGGACTCCGCACAAAACTGGCGCGAACACGTTCCACTGTCTCTTTCTCAGCTGAAGGACGGCCAGTCGGTTTTCGTTTACAGATGCAGCCCGTATCTCTGAATTTTTGATACCACGTACGAATGTTTTTTCCAGTAGGTGGGTCTCTGCCATACTTGGTACGGAAATGCCGTTGAACACTCATCACAGAGTTGTTTACATGGTAATCCAGCACACAGAACGATTTCTGCTCTCCAGTCAGCGATATTTTCGTTAACTGCTTCCAGCGCCGCGTAGCGGTAGACAATGCAACCACGCGGGACATAAACTAAACTTTGAACTTTTGCCTTTCCTTGCGCGTAGCTCACATTAAGATATGTTCATTATATTTCACAAAATAAATTTATGAAATCGGGTCCATCATTTTGACTTACCCTTTATATTAATCCACAATAGGATTAAGCTTGTTTCTTTAAAAACGGGTTTCAAAGATGAATCATTGATAACTTAATTAATGAGTCTTCTTCAGTTGACTCCAGTTTCACTTTTCTTCGTAAGTCCTCTTCAAAGGGATTTCTGATCCAATGATTCTGCTCATCAAGTTTAGGAACGCAGTTCCTAAACCAACGATCATTACTAATTATTCGTTATAACACATAAAAAATCTCGCCTAGTTTTTTCGATAAATACAGTAGCTTTTATTATGTCCAGTATTTATCAATGACCTCCATCTAAAAGGTGGCTGCTGGGAGCTTTGAAATTGTAAAAATGACATTTATAAACAACACCCAGTCCCTGGCAGCTTTTGTATTATCACGTAATTGTTTTTGTTTTTTTAAAAAAATTTTCACGATGATTTGTTCCAAGTAGTAACATTTGTTCTTTCTCGTATTATTACAACAGACTGTCCTGTCGTTCCGCGACCTAACAGTGGGTCGCAACCCATAGTTTGGGAGTCGCTGCCCTAGATGACTTTATAGACTGAAATCCAATAGACCCCATGATGGAGCAACGTAAGATGAGGCCAACGGGCAATACGTGAAATCCGATGGTATGTCTTGGAAACTCACATAGCAAGAATGTCAGTACATGAAAATATTACTCCATGTAGTAGACAGTAGGGTCAATGCACCTGTTTAATCACAAATATACTGGGAATTCTCTGAAGGTATGGTCTACCAATCAGTAATGACAAGGTTCGCAAACAGACCTTGGTTGCATGTATACAGGAGCTTCAATACTCTATTGGATTGCTGGAAGCTAGAAATGGGGAATTCAAACCATTCTTGTACAGGAGGTGCTCAGTGTCTTGGCGTATTGTTGTGTTCAAAGAAACGTGGATAGCGGGTTGTACACAGTCTTCAAGTAGATTACGAAGATATTGATCAAAGGTTTTCCAATGTATCAATAGTCTACGTTTCTTCCAGTTCAAAATTCACCAATACATAGAAGTGCCTCAATAAGGCTTCAGTGTTAAATCACATGATTGTGTCCATCCAAAGGACCTTAACAAGAAGTGGAGTAACAAAGGTTGCACATCAGACTATCACACCTTGTTGAAGTTGTACGTCTGACTTGCGTGTTCGTTCCATCAGGTGACTTTAACGATGATGAACCTTCGTGAGATAGGTGACATAGTGTGCGTCTTCTGGTATAGTCCATTAGAGAAGCGCCCAGTTATTGTATGCAATGAAACCATATCCCACTGGGAAAACTTGTCACCATACAAGAAACATTAACTTAATTCATTCATTTCCGTTCACATCAGCAATTAAATGTTGCCCATTTTTAAATACATTGAAACAAAGAGCAAATACGGTTTCTTTATCTCAATCATCACAACAGTATCAAATTCGATCAACTCACACTAATGAGCAGATTCATTAACACTTTACATTGTTCAGTTGATATGTCAATTGGGACTCTATGAAAAAAATATTCTCATCATTAGTGATTACTGATAACAAACATTCTGTGGAATATCTGAATTACACTATTGTAATTACTGGCTTAAGATATGGTGCTCCTGAAGTGGGAAGGCAAATTTACCTTAATGTACCAGCAAACGTCATTTTGTGCCACAAATTCGACAGGTTAGTATTTAAATTATGTACGTCTCTAACAGAGTATCAACGTTAAACTGATTATGCTTATAATGAAGAACCTTTCTTAAGGAACAGGAATACATTGAAGTAAATTTCCAATATGTAGATGCTATCAAAGTTTCATTTGAAATATTTCACAACAAATTGTATGACATGTTTTCTCTATGACAATTGAAAATTCACTTCTTCTAATACTTCTGACACTATGTATTAATTACCTGTGTTTATTGTACTGTTGCTATTGACCCTTTTAGCGTGTCACTTATGACTTCTCCAATCTAATCGCCTACACCAGCGTTTCTCAACCTTTTTTATCCTCCGACCCTCTTTTGCGATGTCTTCTAGTCCGCGACCCAAAAAAACCTTACATTTCAAAACCTGACAATTTATTTGTTGTATTTGATAATACATATCTTAATTACATTACCCAAAACTATTCAACAAATTACATTATTTTTACTAATTATAAAAACAGCAATTTGAAATCTATTAAATTTATAGAACCTTAGTTAAATTTATTTTTCCCCTCACCTCGCGACCCCCTTGCACCCAACTCGCGACCCCAACGTCTAATCCTTTAAACTAATGAGACATTGAAAGAACTCAAATTTACATTCCATACCTGAGGACCTTATTTTCAAAACGGTACATGTCCAGTAGGTCAATTTTTTCAGTGGGCGTAAAAGACTGCATTTCTCTGGGCGTGCAAGCATTGTCCGGATTACCTAGTGTTGTAACTAGCCCGTTTCTCTAATTACACTGTTAGATGATTCGCATAATTGAATGGTCCAATGGAATAAAGACACATGCCACAAAATGTTTTTACATTAAAAGAATTTTCATGGAAATGCTTGTCCTGATAAAATACTATGCTAAAACTTTATATCTATAGCATTGACAGCAAGTAGAAGGTCTTTCTGAACTGCATCCAAATCCTAGCTACATGAAGGTATCAAAAAGTACTATTATTGCAAGGTTTGTAAAAACAAAATCAAGCTGAAATACATTCCTAAGAACAAACAGTTTATTGTTCTACGTAGAAAACCATTATTTTATGGTATACATAGCTCAGAAATGATATTGTATTACTTACTTGTGATATGAAAAATCACAAGACATTTGAGGGGTTCATTTGAAAAGAGCAAATGCCACTTCTCAATGAGAACTGACTTTTTACTTCAGATAGACAATTTTTGCCATCTACTGTCTCATCCCATAATGTCGGTGCCTGTCCTGTGGCGTGTGTATTTTTGGTACTAAAATGAATACCATAGGCACATTCATTACTGGAAGAGACACTAGATGGCATAAGCGGTGTCTCTGAAGTAAATAGTCTGTTTTCATTGCAATATGGCATGTGCCCATTTTCCACTGAACTTCTCATTTCAGGACATAAGCCTGCTTAAACCAACTTTATTTTAATAAACCAGCTCGGCATCAATATCTTCAGTTTCATTAATGATGAAACTGTCACTTTTCAAGTTTATGTAAAACTGAGAGCATAAAGGTGGGATGAACTGTAACAAAATCTAAAAAGCATTGTACTTGAGTACTTCAGTGGAAAAAGTAACACTAGCAAGGTTTGGTCGATGGCCACGTTATTTTTCGCAAGCTTATTTTCAGATACACTTCAATACCATTGTGAGAGTAAACACTACTTACCTTTAATATCTCTGGCTTAACTGCATTAGACCTTGTGGAATGTACCCTTTTTTCAGTGGCAAAAAGTGTCTTCTTTGAGAATGGTATATTTCGATTCAGTTTACCACACAAATGGCACTTTTCTCAGGCACAGTCATTACGGGAGGAGACTAATAGATTGCATAAGCTCTCTGTTGAATGTAAAAAGTCACTTTTCATTGGGATGAGCCCCTATTCCACTGGGCACACGAGAAGCTTGTTGGGTTCCTGATCAGTGATTTTGCCAGAACTTCAAATCTACGAGTCCTTAAGTGGGCGTAAATGGAAATATGTCGGGGTTAAGAGCATTTTTTTTATTTTCGTCGTTTTTCTTGCAAATTATTCTAGTGAGAGAGAATGTGTGTGTGTACGGAAGTCTGAAAAAATCTAAGGCTGCCACCACACTGACTAATGTTTTCATGGCATCTTCCAGTTCCTGCAGATGAATGCCGGTGTGATAGCAGACATGTAAATTATTTTATCGAGAGAGAGAGAATTTCGCTCGCGTTCTTAAAAATAGGAAATTATAAATTGAATTTGAGTTTTTAAGGCCTTTAGGCAGATTTGGCTCCGGACAGATGGATGATGACGGATGAACTGATGGAATGTCAGGAGTGGGATGAAACTTTAGAACCCCGAGAAAACCTACGCACACGGTGTTTGTCCACCACAAAGTCCACATAGGATTAGCAGGGATCGATCCTACGAGCGCTGATGACTGAAGTCACCGCAGTCCAATTATAATTTGAATTTATGTAGGAAACATATACGTAATCCGGTTATTAAAAGCATTCTATTGAAGTATAAGAAATAGGTTCGCACCGTCTTGATGGAATTTGCGAGCTGTCAACCGTTAGAAAACGTTTTCGAGTGCTGATTTACAAGATGAATTTAGCAGAAACGTTGGCTCAATTTTATGTGAAACCTTTTTAATTATCATCCCATCCTATGTTTCCAGTAATGATTACATATGGCGCCCGAAATTTGAACAATTCTCTCGTGAATTTTACTGGTAATATACTGAAGAGATTATAGTAAAAAATAACCGGAATAAAAGAATGTAGCGGAATTTTTTGCTAAAATATTTAAACACTAATTTGCTAAGTGCAATTAAACACACTCTTACAGTTCGTTAAATATATTTTCAATTAACACGAACGTACTACATAAAAAAACATATTACTGATAAACAGATAGATAATTTACTTCCAAGAATATTATATAAATATGTATACTAAATGATTTATTTAACCTTTTACGTAATATTCGTAATACTATTAAGTGACCTTCGTAATGATCTCACCCTTCTTAAGCGACAATAACGAACAAATGACAAGCATTAATAATACGAGCATTGAGTACCAGAGTGTACTTGGTATTCGTGGGCACCTTGGAGAGGTAAAGGTGGTCGCGCGTGGGACTGACTTCGTCATTTCGTACCAGGATCGCGTTTCAAAATTTCAATCGTTTGATTTATTTTCCATCTTAAAAGTCTAAAACGGAAAGTTTGGGGCGTTACTACCAAGGCGGGTAAAGGTGGGAACTGAAAATTGACTGAAGACATCTAGAAACGTATTTCTTTGCTTTAACACACTTTAAATCTTCTCTTTTTTTTCAGACCTACAGAAGGTGTCTTTTGTTGGATTGATGTTGAAGTAAAACTCATAGAAATATTGCTGCCATGTTGTGGATATCAGGAACAATAAGGATACTAATATTATTTCTTCAGAGTCATATCTGCTTACTGTTCTCCTACAAAACTGATCATACAATTGAGGATGAACTAAAAGCAAATATTTTGGATGCCTTTACTCTGGTGTGTTCAATTCATTGCATTAATGGGAGTGAAGTAAATATTGTAACATCTTTGCAACAATCTGAAGAAATAAATTACTTCCTATTAGCACTCAATCAGGAACAAAATATTCCGGTAACTGTTCATATCTTCAGTGAAAGGAATAACACAAGAGCTCACAGCATTTCGAGGCCAAGTTCATCTTTCGCTGAAGACAAGTGCTTCGTTTTCTTCTTTAAAACTATCCAATTACTTATCCAAGAAGTAGAAAAAGTTCAACTGTTTAGTTATTGGAACGGAAGGGGAAACATATTTATTATTGTAAATGACCAAGAAAACATTGACGAAATGACTACACACGAGATATTTCACACATTTTGGAGAAATAAAACGATAAATGTTGAAATAATAATGAATAGAAATCATTGTAAAGTGACGCAAAGGGTACAGTTTAATACCTGTATCGTCTTTTTAACATTCAGTCCCTTTCAGTCTAAACATATACTCAATGCAAAGGAATCTACTGATATTCAAATATTCAAAAGAAATATGAACGATGTCGACAAGTTGTTTGCTGACAAACTCATGAACGTTCATGAGTATCCTCTCTATATATTTGATCTGCATACAACTGACGATGAATTCCTTGAAGAATTTGAAGGTACACATGGCGATGACTTTTTCGACTCCATAGTCACACATATGAACTTCACACCTATTCTAATACATGACGAGAACAGAAACTCTTTTCAAGATGCTATAAAAGCACTAAATTCATTTGCTGATATTATCCATACTCCTCTTCCTCTTTTAGCGCAATTTTATGAAACTGTTGAATTCACTTCACTGATTCAGTTTGATCACTATACATTCATAACCCCTGGAACTGTTCCAGTTCCACAATGGATGCGTTTTTTCTTACCATTCAGTCAAATTTTATGGATAACTATCAGTGCAATGTTTCTGTTTCTTGTATGTACTGAACAACTCTCCCAGAAAATTGTATCAAAGGGTTCCCATGTTCCTCACCAAACCACGACATTCCTATACATGTTGTCCATTGCTCTTAGCCAATCAGTACCTAAGCAACCAAACAAACGACCTCTTAGAACAATATTTATTTTGTCAGTTGTTGCTTTTATAATTATAAGCACTCTCTATGAAAGCCTCTTACTGAGTGATATGATTTATCCTCAGTATTATCCTGACATTGATACTAGAGAGGATGTAATGAAGTCACAACTCCCTATCCAGATCCATCACGATTTAAAGTCACTGCTAACTGATACTTCGAGTTCATTTCTGAAGGAAATATTTTTACGAACGGAACCAATAGAGGATAGACTTGAGGCTTATGACCTCCTCGTACAGACCCAGAATCGTATCGTTGTTGATGTGCGTCATGAGGCGGAAGTCCTTGATAGCTATTACAGGAATAAATATGGTGCTTCTCTATTTCATATTTCTAAAGAGTGTTTAGGGTTAACAGTGGATTCTTTTATTGTGTCTAAATATTCTCCGTATCTTCCAAGGATGAATGATATTATCGAAAAATTAGTGGCAACAGGTTTCCAAGAAAAATTGCTCTCTGAATGCGAACGTCATCACAGATCTCACGAGCATTACAAAGCAGAAGATGATATTTCATTATCCTTAAGTCACCTTCAAACTGCATTCTATCTTTTACTCATCGGAGCTTTTATTAGCTGCGTTGCATTTGTTAGTGAACTGTGTCTCTCTTCTAAACCAAGAAGGTAAGTACTATGGTCATGGAACGGAAATGCGTTGAACGAAACAGGCTTTGTGCCTAATTGCAACACTCCTCACATATCACCTAATGTTCTACGATGAACTATTTTGTCAGTATATGATGACTACGATACACGATAGTGTCTAAAGTACATTCGGAATGTTGATGACTGGAAGACAAGCCAAAGTGTCTAAATTACATCATAAATACTAATGACAAAAGAACAGGTTAATAATTACATTCGGATAACTTGTTTTATACATGTCTATCAATATTGTTGTTTGACCTGCTGAAATAATTTTTAAAATCTCAAGATTTTTATTGTCATATCTCCATGGAAATTCAATACAAGATGCGACATAATGCTCACATGTATGCTTCATGCAGCAGAAAAGCAAACTTACTAATATCAGTATTCGAATAAGTGTGATCCAGATATAAAGATGTGTGTGATATCTATTTTATTGTATTATATTATCTCCTCTCAGGTCAAAGGATAAACTTGTATCCTCTAAATTTTACACAGAAAGGGACCATGAACAAAAGTAATCTCAATTACGTTGAAGGAAATTTTATTCCAAAGCAAAAAATGTTTCAACACAGAACTGTAGAAGATTGTGAGCATGTAGAGGCTGTCTGTATAACTGCACAACATCCAAAGATGTGTGAGTTACATCCTTTTTAGACAAACTGACAAAATTATCAAATTACTATGAGCAATACCGAATTTAAATTTGGAGAGTTCCTTAAGAGTATAAAACTGGAATATCCCTTGTTTAAAGCGATTTCAAAGCTTCAAAATAAACATGTGTTACGAAATGTTTAAAAACTACAGTACATATAAAATAAATCTCATAAAATTCAACACGGAAAGGAATACCCAGAAATTTTGTAAAGCTCCAACATTTAAATTCCCTACCCTATGTCTTCTTCGGCATTGATTATAAGTGCCAAAAGCTTAAGATATTATAATTGGTGATATGGGCTAGCGTAATGGGTAGTGGTAGCAGCCACCTTTATCCTGAACAGTGGCGAAATTTAATTACACAAAATTACGCGAATATTCCAGGTATACAGTTAATGTAGTTTTGTATGTCATATTATGCTGTTCAAAATAAAAGGTTAATAAAACAAGTTTAATATATAAAGTTTTTTTCTTTTATAACGTTTACATTGCTTCACTTTGCTAAGGCCTTGACAGCAATTTCCGACGTAGAAAATAGGCGGAGGAGATTGAAAATGTGGTATATATATATATATATATATATATATATATATATATATGTTTTTAAAAGGTGCCAAATCGAAAACAATTACCAATTGAATTTACTGACACCAGCATATGGTAAATTATGTTTAGATATGAAAGAATTATGTATAAAAGAAATACCAAAACATCTCTCAAAATGTCATGCAAAATAATATTTCATCACATTCAAACTGAGTGTAGCGCGGAAACACACCAAGAATGACTCATATTTGTTAGTTTATCTCCTAATGGTTATCATTTGGACTCTGGTATAGCATGTACTAAGGGCTGTTTCATCTCCTCTACTGTAAAGTACACTGATGAGCAGAGTGAAATGCAGGTATATTTGTGAGTTCAAGAATCTTATAAAAGCAATTTTCCTTGGGACAAACAGAGCAGATTGTGTTAGATATAAGTCACAAATAAATTTCGTCTTCAAAGAATCTCCACTTGTTCAACATTATTGTTAACACCTTCTTAAAATCTTCTCCAGGAAATCACCAAAGCCTTGAGACACAGTTCTTTTGCTGCTGTTTGCAATACATTTACCCCTTCTGGTGCATATTTCACACTGCGTGAGGTCTGGAGAACGTACTTGGCTTGTTAAGGGGTCTCCTCTTTAAATCTATATGCAAAAATATGTTACGGTTGTTTGATAAACCTTGTATAACCTCATATTTTAGATGAAAACAAACGAAACAATATTCGCCAAAGTAACTTTGTAACATGTTAAGTGTTTTATTGTGCAAATCATAATAAATTATTATTCCTATACTGTTTCTAACACATTTGATGTGCAGCGTCTTTTACGTTAACTGTTTTTTGGTCTAGACGTCGAAGGTTGCTGAATGTAAAGTACTCTGAATAGAGATGTAAAGACAAAAATAATTTAGCGGATTTATTGAAATAATATCTCACAAAATTCACTCCTATCAAGGTAAATGTTCAAGACTATTGAGACTAAAAAGTTAATCATCCTCTCAACGTTTGGTTTTCGTCAGGTCTATAGGTTACTCTGGTACCTGGGTGTCAGTATAAAATGATAAAAAAGGGTTTGCAATATGCATTAGCTACAGGCAAGATGACATGAAAATATTGCATGCTATCAAAAGAATTAAGTCAGGAAGGTGATAACCTAACAGAGACTTAAGAACGTGAAAAGCAACATAAGAATGATGTTAAGTCAGGGAGGGAGAATAATGGCTACTTTCAATCACGTTAGTGAAGCGCATGAAGAAATGGGAACGAGCAAAGGTGATAAACCCAGAAATTAGCTCGTCTTGAGCCTGAGATGCCTAAAGGCCATAAATAACAAAATTTATGGAATTAGTCAGAAAGTAGAAAAAAGCGAGAAGGATAAGAGATATAGTGAAGAAGGTTATGAACTGGAATAGTGTCAAAGAAGAGTGGAAAGACATTTTAAGTAAAGATGGAAGGAGTAAGAAAAGAGATTAAAACACCAACAGGTATTATTTGACATTAGTAACTTTCATTATCTTTTTTGTTTTGTTTTAGTGAGCCTTACGTATGTCTTGAGCAAGTATCTGTTATTAGCATGCATTTGAGTTATTTCCAGCTATCATAGTTCCTTCGTGTTTACGCCGGTGTCCTGAAGAATTAGTGAAATATGCTGCTTTTAGGATTTTTTTACTCACCAAGTTGACGGGTGATTGACATGTGTGTGCGCCCAAAGAGAGAGCAGAATAAAACGTTAACATAGATATAATGAGAGCTGAATTCTGATTGGTAAAAGTGAGACACAAAAAGTGAACATTTAATGAATGCTGAATTTTGATTGGTTGAAATTGAAAAGACGATTTCCTTCATTGTGATATATCCTTGTCAATGTTCAGTTGTGTAGTAAAAATCTGGAAACGAGGTGTTTCATCTCCGAAATTGTAAAGGTTCATTTGTAATCCGCCGTATCAGAAGGCTGATCGGCGTACATTAATAAAAAATGTCGACTTGGGCCAATTGAATTAAATGAAACTTGCTTCTGCTTAAAAAGACGAAATATTTGAAAATATCTGTAAACACGGAAATTATTAACATTTACATTATTGAAGTGGCGCCATCTGCGATACTTCCGATTTTCACATATATTAACTTTAATTATTAATAGCCATATTTGTAAGCAAGATCTTCATTTTCCAAAAACTCAGACTACGAAACCAGACAGTGTTGTTTCGTTGTGTCTTTTGTCACCCTAACTTGCTCTTACCCTCCGTAACATTGGCGTAATTCCTCGGTCTTTAGATCAAGCTTCCAAAAACAGAGGGATATTACCTGCCTGTCGCAAACCCAAAAACTACAATTATTTCCCCCCCTTAACACAATATAAATATAATTGACTACTTAATTATTAATTTTTGTTAACTTTTAAAGGCTATGTAATCCTCATGCAATAACACCCTCATTTTAACAACACGTACATTTCCTTCCTTAAAGAGCTCAGCAAACCATCTTGTAGGCTACGATTAGAATTTCTTCATGTTAAGGTAAAAGCGGAATAAATAGATAAACAATATAAACTAAGGTAACTTCTTTATGAGTATTATCTGTACTGATGTTAAATTATAATAACAGTCGACTTTCTCTAATTGCAACAATTAAAGCCATAAGTAGACCATATTGTTGAGAAGTACATTCCTATATTCATTCCTTACTGTCTTTAGATAACCATGTAAAGAGTACATTGTTTTTATTTTGGTTTTCCAGTAAGGTCAATGACAAATCACTCCCGTTCACCTTGTTCAATAATATCTTAGGTAATCAGAGTCTGTCTCTCAGCAGAACATAATCCATATAACAAAGACTGTTCATAAGACATAAGAAGGAATTAATTCTTAATAGGTATTTAGTTAATTTCGGAAATTGTTTCAAATTCTAAAAAGGTATATGTAATTAAGTATCTTGTTTCGGATACTATCGAAAATTAATTGGATAAGTGTAATATTCACAAGGAGGGAAACCTGAATATGCTTTTATGTACTTCGAAGTATATTTGGGTCTTATGAGGTGTAGATATATAACAAGTGTAATTCTTTTTGTACTCACACCAGATAAACTTGGTTAATGTAATAATGTTGATTATAGTTACAAAAGGTCATTATGCATTACACTGGTAATTGAACATTGTAATAATTGGAAGACAGAGAGAATCCTCAAAGGATAACAATTGGATATTTTTAAGAAACGTACTTACATCCATTCACTCATACATACATACTATTATACAGGATTCCTGCTTCTCTTTCTCCTCTTCCCTAAAATCCTACTCCGACACAACAAAGAATTCCTCACTGCTTAAGGAAAAAAGAACAGGGCTCCTTTCCGCTCCGCTCACTTCACCTCTACCAGAAGATGAGAGAATCAACAAATTCAGACAAAATTCGGATTGCGGAAAACAATCAAAACGCATCCGTAAGACTTTGCTTCTGCGCATGTACCGAAATTTTAATTTTTGCCTTTATCTTTTTTTTTTTTTAACATGAATATAAAATAGCCACTCCGGACGAGAAAATTTTAGTATCATCGTCGATTCAAGACCTCTTATTCTCCGACGCCTCCCGGGACATTCAAGCCATGAAAACACCATTACTCTAAAGCGCCTGCCTGCTCCAGCAACTTAGAAAGCATTTTCCCTTTTATAAGTCCAACTCTTGAAGACCGAGTCTCTACTCAGCACTTAGCCGGAGATCTCCATGCCAGTGACCGTCATCACCAACCTCTGTCACTGGGCTAACTAATTTGCCTTGGTCAAAGAACCATTGCCATATGCCGAGATTCCTCTCAACCAAACGCCGAGGAAAACTCTTGACGACTGCCGCTAAACGCTGTCCAGATCCTTGGAAAGAAGGCACTGTCAAAGAGGTAGATAACCCTGTAGCATAGACTGATTTCTACAACACGTTAGCAGCCGAGCTTCTGCTGAGCCAACCCGAGAAGCTCCACTCCAACCAGGCCTTGCCACTTGATCGCGCCAGATCATTTGGACTAACTGTTCCTATATTGCCTGTGACTATCGTCATAGGGCTCCATCCAGGCTTTGCCACTGACCACGCCAGGTCATTTGGGCTGGACATCGCAGAAATCCTATACCCAGTACCTAATTCCTGAACCTTTCCAATACCAACCACGAAACCCAGTCTCACACAGTTAACATCTACCTTTACATTTTTTCTCAAACCGCCTCTTAAACCCACACTATTTTACTAAATTCACACTACAATTCTCTCTATCTTCCACATCAATGAGTTCATTTTTGTTTCACTTAAATAAGCACGTATCATTTGACGTTATTCTTTAAGAAATTACCTTGTAGTTCTATTTGTATCGTTCCTCTGTACCACCTCAAATCACAGGAATCTCTAATAAAATACTTTGTAATTTCATTTTACTCACCCACATTTCTTTTATTTCGTAACAAATGGTAAACGTTCCCCAATTACCACTTAAGTCTTTCTCGCCTTTCTCTGCCAGAACAACCCGAGGATATTTCTTCTTTCTCGGCATATTCTTGACTTACATATTTTGTCATAACTTTTATCGTAACGAACCGATTTAATTAAAAGACAATTAGCTTCTTCGGTTCCCTGTGCATCCGCCTTCACTCAACGAAGTTTACCGCTCGAATACTTCTTGCCTTCATCATATTCTTACCGCTCGGAATATTGATAAAAATTGCAAAATGTAAAGATATGTAGTTTTAATTAATCAGATCTTCATTCGCGAATTTCACTCCATTCACGCTATCCGTTCAATTTCGCGAAACTACTACTGTATATTATGTCGTGAAAAGGTGTACCCTAACATTCGAAAAATATAATTTATTTAACTGTAATGGTCACAACAGCGGACATAGTGTATCTACTGTGTACCTTCTCTTGTAAAAACTAAATATCAACGAAGTATATACTGTATGTTCTTTTAATGACACCTATTGAATCTTCTAGGTACAAAAAATAGATGTACAATCGATAAATCATCAATAAATTGCAGTTTTATGGATCACTGAGATACCTTCTGCAGTCTATTAAGTTTCAAAATAATATGTCCAGAGTATTGTGGTGTTTACAGAAACAATACATCCTGTATGGTATAATGTATAATTGATACTTTAGATGTGTGAAATATAAATCTACCTCTAGTTGCAGTTTATTTTTACATTATTGATTATTTATGTCCTGTTTCGGAAGCAAGGTTGCCTAGGATGGGACCTCGAGTTTTGCGTAGAATCTGAACCACGCTCAACTTTGAATTTAAGAAAACATACTGTCTGCAGCATTACTCCATCTAAAAAAAAAAAAGAACTACTGAATATACAATTTGATAAGAGTTCCACAATTCATCACGTGTGGCGCTGAAAGCAAGCTTCGGACTGCCATCTTTTGTCAAATCATCGTACTTCTAAGAATGACTGGAAAAGTCACTTACTGACTGGGGTGGAAATACCACTAGTAGGCGCGAATACATAAATAAGGAAAAAAAAGTCATTTTTCTTTTTAAAATATATAAAAAAACGTAACTACGCCAGGGTTTGAACACCGGTCTCCGGATCAGCTTTCGGATACGATAACCATTAAACTAAGCTAGAAATACCAAAGCAGTGGCTTGTCAGTGTTCTTTATTGTTCAACCAGTACATCGTCTGTGCAAGAGTAAGTTATACACAGGATTTTTACTGCAATTACCGCCCTCCGAAATTCCGTGTGTATCGTGTTCTTCCAAATCGCGTTAAAACTGTTTTCAGCAACATTATAATTGTACAATAAATTATTCTCTTCCCACAGCATTTTTTTTTTTTTTTAAAGAACTCAGGGAGACATTTTATCCTCAAAATTCATAAATTCGCAAATGAAGAGAATGTCTTACGTGCATGCACCATGTTTTTTGGTACACAATTGGCGTGGCCCGAATTTGAAATTGTATAACTTTGGTGTTATCATTACACTATACTCGTATTAATATATTTGCTTCTAGTGGTAATATGTGCTCTCCCCCCTTCCAGGTTACTGTTAGACGAAACAATGAATAAGTGCTTAGCAGATCTTGAAAGTTGTTGATTCAAAGATTTGGATCATATTTATGTTGTTTAGAACAGTGAACTTTTTGTTCCATATAGTTTCTTCTTAATGTCGTAATTCGAATCGTATGGATTTCAAATAGTGATTCTAATTTGTTAATTTACAAAGGAACGTATATTGTGTGCATTTATGAAGATATTCGCGGTCTCTGAAAATTCTATTACCGAAATTAAACTAATTATGTGAATATCGATGTATACCATGAGAAAACGTAATTTAAGTTGGGCACAAGAATATCAACAGGTTATTGCACTATTGTTGTCCAATATACTACATGTTTGCCCTAAGCGATTATGTAATATTTCCCTTGAAATATAAGTTCAGCGTAGGGATCATATAAAGTATTTTATGGTATTACTTAGTAAATTTAGGGGATGCATTTTAGATACTTCCCAGAGCATTGGCATATGATTAAAGGTAATTAGATGCGATATCGGCCTAGCTGACTATCATTTGTTGATAGTTACATACCTCTTAAATTAACTACTTACAGTGGCGATCGAGGTTAAAAATTCGAACCCACAGCAGAGCAATTACTAATCTTATACAATGGTTTCACAACAGCAGCTTTGTAGCAGTTTATTAAATCAAGTTAAAAGGTGGTATCCTCGAGTTAAGAACGAGGTACAGCTATGGACATAAAGATTGTCGCATGTCTATAGCTGAGATTTCTTCTCTCAAAAATAAATATATTGAAGCGTCGTATAAATTCACTGACTTGCAGTGATAAGCAGAATTGCGTAACGTATTTGTGTGAAAAATATTGTCCTGATATATAGCCAAACAAGGGTAATATACAATAAAATTAAATTTTGCGTCGAAGAAATTCTAAGTTCAAAAATCCCAGCAAGTTGTTAAGTTCCCTTATTTTCCCCCCGCAAGGGAATTATTTTGTAACCCAAGGGGAATTTTTAATTCTAGGCTTTGCTAACAAATTAAATACTTGATTAATTTAATGAGGACATAATTATTTACGACGTAGGTGAGGTTCAATTGTATTAAAAATAAATTACCATATTTCTTTAAATAATGTAACTCAATTTCCGTTCCGTAAACCCCAACTGTTATAAATAAATGTCAAATGAGATACTGTTTCAAGAAGTTAGAAAACATCTAATTTACTAATGATAATCACTGCCCTCTATTAGTAATTGAATGAACTACATGAACTACATGATTTGTCTAATTATTTCTACCGATATTTCAAATTGAAGTGTGTAATCAGGGAATATATTAACAAATTGTTTTAATTTTAAATAACTTATAATAAAAAAAAACAGTATATATTTTATCTTGTCAGAGTTGCGAAAACCGTTTTTCAAAACATTGGGTTAAAAGAGAGAGTCTTCTTGAAACATAATAAAATAAAACTCATTTCATATACATTTCTAGAATGCAGGGTGATGGCAATCTAGCCTATTAGTTTAGGGCAACGGTTCACAAACATTTGACATGTTGAGAAATGTGTCCATGTAGATGCATTTTCGAACGACTTAAGCCAGGGATTATTTAGGGGTGGAGGGTGGTTCCGGACTCCCTCCCACGAAATTCGGATATTTTTAGTAATATTAATATAATTTTGGGCAAAATTATATTCATTTTATGTAAATTTCACACACATACAGACCTCGGATCCTTATTGTGAAGGCGTTGGTTCTGCGTGAAACCATCTTCTAGATATGTGCCTGTCTTAAGCAAGCGATTTTCAATGGCAGGTTCGCGAAAATATTTTACCAGATCCAGGCAAAGAGCTGTTATTTATCTATTTTGCTGAATCTGGAAACATACTTTTCATTTTCTTTCAGCAACAAATACGTAGTTTAAAAAGATATAATGCCAACGCTCGAACTCCAAATAAACTGTAAACCTACTATCAGTTCCCAACTATTGCAGAGCTCCATAGATCAGTGGCGGCGTAAGTTAATCTGAGGCCGGGAGCAAGTCAAATTGATTGATGCCCATTCACGATAAAATCGTGAACTCACTCTGCTACTGTTGGCCGAAAATCTAATTTTCCGTTATTTGGAGCCCCTCGGGAAAGCTCAGTTGCCAAGGCAGATATTTTTTCGCTCACTCGCAGTAACCTATACGTAAAAATGGCTTCTTAGAATCTGAAGAGTCATGCTTGTCAAGCGAATACAGAGTTCTGAGACGGCATTGCTGTTACGTCACCGACCACCATTGATGTGCTTCATTGATTAAGCGATTCACTTGTGTCGGTGACCGGCAGTTGCGACTATACAGAGTATCGTGCGGTTTGCGATCCCTGGAATGTGAATCGTGCGCTTCACTATCAATCTAGCTATTATAGAGTCAGTGATATCTTAACCAGTTAAGTTCATTAACGATATCACATCTTAACTGTGTATTCAGCAAAATCGCTCTGTCTCTTGGTAGTCTGAGGTCCCGCAAAGCTAACCTAAGGTAACAGTTTCCATTCTGACAAACAGATTTCAAAAATTCCCTGACAAGAAGCAATAGTATCTCATGTAGAAGGAACAATTAACGCAGAAAACACCAAATAAGGAGAACAATCACGGACAGAAGGAAAAACGGGAAAATATTACCTGATTTTTAAATAACCCGCTTTCTCTCTCTGCCGCCTGCTCGGCTTGAATTCGTATCAGTGCATGGATTTATATTACTTTCTGTGTGAAGTTGGTTTACTACATCAATATGTATGTGAAAGTGAAAAGGATTTCTAATATTTCCCAAATTAAATTAGGAGTCGCCGTAGCTCAGCGCGTCTGACTGCGAATCGCGGGGCCTGCGTTTAAATCTCGGCCAGGACGCTAAAGGCTTTTCTCGCACGTTTCCACCTCTGAAAGTGACTGCCAAAGTGTTTTTGTTATTTCTGGGCACCTTGGGTGGTAATGTCCCTTGTGAGTGAATAGTAATGCTCACTGCCTTGTAATCAAGGGGCCCGGGTTCGCTTCCGGGTAGGGGCATAAATTTTCGGAGCCACGTTGCGTCATCTTTCCTTTCGCCGTCTTTCGTACTTCATCCTTTTCTATGGAAGTCAATGGCAAACCAATATTGGTTCACAATAGCGATTGTCACTGTCACTTGTTAATGGGACTTAGTCTAGTGAGTGATTATTCAACAAATAAAATCAATTAGACTAACCACCCAGCCTTACTTCATGCCGTGGATCGAGAATATTCGGAGCCCTACCTTCACATGCCCCATGTGCCTTTAACCACGAGTACGCATCGGACAGGGGATACCTTTGCCTTTAGCCAAAATGTCTCTTAAATTCTAGTGGCTAGCTCCTAAAATGAAACTAATAACCTAACCTAATTTGACCTAACCAGAAATATGCAACAAGTTTCTTCCATATATTTAAAAATAACAAAATATCAATCTAGTTATTAGTTATACTAGGTTCAACATTGGCATTTCCCTTTGCATCAGTATTCCGGGTCGCAAAACGCACGCTCATCTGTATTTTCGCCGAAAATGCACGTTAGCAAAACGCACGCCACTTTTCCAAGTAGGGTGGCCCTGATTTGATGCTCGACAACTGCACATACATTTCCATATTTTCAAAGAACTTTACATTTTCTTTCTTTCTGCTTAAAAATCTCCCTTGCTATTCTTTTAAATATTTAGACATTTTACTAATTCATTGACGTAGGTCGGAAGAGCCAGTATTATTTTCATTATACGTAATTTCAAAATTTTATGCATTTTACAGAAATATGATTAGTACGTAGGTTGCCTTTTAAGTTTTTACAATCGAACAATAGGTGGCGTTAATGAGTTGTGGCACCACTGTATTTGTGAACATTGACGTTTGTTATTGTGAAGCCAGTGGCAATTTAGAAATTGACTGAGTAAGTTGTTGATAGTGAACGTTTAAAAGAAGCAAGTTTGTGCAAAAATGGAAATCACCCGTGAAGGCTTACGTTGGATGATTTTTTATGATTTTAAAAAAGGCCTTACTCAACAACAATGCATAGAATCGCTTCGTGCAACTTTTGGTAATGAAGCACCATCAGAGAAGACTGTTTACAATTGGTTTGCAGAATTTCGTCATGGTCGTGCGTCCGTCAGTGATGAATGTCGAGAAGGTCGGCCAAAATCGGTTGTCATTCCTAGAAACATCGATGCTGTGCGCAACATGATTAAAGAAGATCGGCATGTGACTTACAGACAGTTAGAGGCGTCTCTTAGGATATCGCAGACTGCAATACAAT
>JAGDQP010019768.1:2771-29030 GCA_022664845.1 Lepisma saccharinum | reverse complement strand
ACTAGACTATATGAAATATATGCACAACTTTCTTCATTCAATTATTTAACAACTGATAAGTTTTATAAAGTGCAACAAGTGGTGGTTGAATTTTTTGTCCCAAAATGTGATCTTCTTACATTATAATTAATTGTTCAAAAAATTATTAAACAGTTCACGATGATTTTTTGTTAGTTTATCTTACTAAAAAATTATGACTTTAATTTCCTTAATAACACTTGGCCATACGTATACAGTTTGGTATAAATATAATCCAGTATACATTTTAAATATAATTGCCGATAGTAACACAGTTTTAGGATATAAAATAATAACTAACATAGTATTCAAACAATATTTCATAAGATCCTTGGTAGTTGAGTATTAATGCTAGTCACCTTGTAATCAAGAGTTCCCAGGTTCGGTTCCCGGGGAAGACACACGTGTTTAGCAATCTTCTTAAATATGTACGTCCCATTCTCAGTGCATTAACACAATATGTACCCGTTGTAAGGCAATGGAAAACCGCCATCGGTTAAGCTTGCCCAAGGACAGTTCCGCCTCCGGTGATACATCGAATTGCAATCCAAATAATTGGGTAAATTTTATTTTAAATTCCCTAGTAAGATTAACATTTTACCTGCTTCTTGTTCAGTTATATTAATTTAATTTCATTCGTAAACCTGCTTACCTTTTGCCAGTTTATAACTATTTGATCATACTAGGCAGATGAGTTAAATTATTCTCAGGATCATACTAAATTTTAAGTTCTCTAACACGATTTCTATTGTGGTGGATTAAATGGCTGAGAAAGTGCTAATAATACACTGTATCACAAAGAGATACACACATTTACCTTTCAAGGAAGATTTAGCTTCCGAACTGAATCATCAAGAAATGTCATTGTTGTACATTTTAAGGTTGTAATTGATTATGTTAGTGTAGCAACACACATATCAATTGAAGCACAAAGATTCTAATTTTGCTAATGTGCATGTTTTCGAGGAATTGGATATACGTTGCGAGTACCCATGTGTCATAGAGCAGAACATAAACAAATCTGAGTATCAAAGATACGAGATTTTATCGCGTGATCTTTTTTATATTTGGAGCAATACCAGAAAGCGAAAAAGAAGTGATAGATGAATCTTGGCTAAATACTGAGTCATTTGGAAATAGTAGCACTGAACTAGCACTGAAGATAGAAGAAGCACTGCTGTTGAAACTGTTGCTGCTGCCATCTTACGAATTCTCTGGATATTAGTAAACCAGTTTGATTTGGTTCGACCATTTTGGTTGTTAAGATTGATCAAGTTACTCTGGAGTTGTGATTCCGGATTCGGCTATAGCTCCAGTGACAGTTAATACGTATAATAATATAACTACAAGAGAGATGGATGGTGCACACCCTATGGCATGTATAGTTTATTGGAAATAAATTCCGATCAAGGCTCGGTTTGGTAGATAGTTTGTGTTAATTACACTGAATTAGGGTACTGATTATTTTCTTGGAATTAAAATATAAAAGGTGGTTATGCTGATTCTATGTATTTCACTTTATTGTAAAACTTTGATAAACTCGTTAAAACACAAAGGTGGGGCTCAAAGCTGACATAATTCTGAGGAGTCACTTACAAATCTTACTGAAACGTAATGTTGGCATAGCCAGTCATGTGTCTTTCCGAGTAAATTTTAAGTTCCTCCTTTTGAAATTGCGAAATTATATGTTTTGCAAATCAAAATCTTGTATTTGTCAAAATTCGCAATATCACTACACTACATTGTGTATCTCGATGGCATAGTTCGAAAGTTGTCTTCATAAGGGTAAGTTGTCTTGGGTCTCAAATATCTGTATGTAAAAGTTGTTAGATAATGAAAAATGGTAATAATTAAGTATGTGCACTCAGTTCATTTCTAGCAGTTATAAGATGCTACCAAAATCGTGATTTTCACCCTTCTTGTAACAACTGTCACCCGGAAGATATGCCACACATTGTGATTTAATTTATTTCAAAGTTTTTGAAAGATTCATATTCATCCTTCGATATATTAAACATAATGCTCGAGATCATATTATTATTAGAATATATTTCTAATTTCTTCAATTACAGATTGCGCTTAAAAGTCCATATGAGCTCTTGTTTCAAATGATCATAATTTTTCAATGGAATTTTGTGATAAACATGGTTCTGGTCTTGTCAGTGCTGTGCAATACAAACTTGTTTTACACCCTTGTAAAATGTAATAATATTCAAGACTATTACAACTTCCTTGACTTACCTAGTCTCTTTAGTTCCATTTGTCACGAAGGATATTAAAAGTACATGAAGCCTGTAAGTAATAATACCACAGAATAGTAAGGAGTGTAGCATCCATATTGTCACATACAACTTTGATACTAGTGACGTGTGTGTAGGGACATTGTCTGTAATATTTCGTACCTTGATCCTGCAGCACTGCAGAATTTCAGAACCATTGACCTCCACTAATACGATACCGTTTTAATCGAGATCGATGTTCAGAACATAAGGACATAGATAGGAAAATAAATATGGAAAGAGAAGTCACATATATTTCTCTTATCCTTTCTTCCTGCCACCTGGTGTTAGTCCGCCGAACTAAGAATCATGTAATACTAATGCGCACTGAGAATTTTTATTCATGGTTTTACGTAATTTTAATTCATTGTAGGATGAGGACACAGCTCGCACTGCTTGTTCCATTTTTTTACATTATGAAAGCAATATAGAAACAATCACATTGTTACAATTTTAAGCACGTTAGCAGTCTATTAGGTGCTAAAATCTATGAAACAAGACCTGGTTTAGACTGTTTATTTTATAGTGAGAAATTTCGTATCATCAATATTAGGAAACATGTACGGAGATCGGACTGTACGACTCATACTTGAAAATTATGCCATCCACAATGCAATAACTGTACGATCAAAGATATTACGGTAGCGTAAAGCATCCTAACATCATTGTGTGCGGTTATTCCATCTGGTCTTTATATCCTGCGTAGAGAAAAATATTTTTGAGGTGTAAGGGCTTATTTTCATTCAATCCTGTGTTGCTTGCGATTTGGGTGAGTAGCCAATCGAAACACGTATTACAATTACCTTACAAGAAAACGCGCAATAAAACACGTATTTCAATTGGCTATTCACCCAAATCGCAAGCAACGCAAACTTGAACTAAAATCAGCCCTAAGACACAATCAGATTAGGCATTTTCAAGATTAATTTCTAGACTATTATGTAGCATGACCTTACTTTAAACAAAACGTTTAGAAATGACAGATGGCAGCACTAATAATTTTTGATACCGTTGATATTATGAGTAATACTTATTATTCTGTGGTAATACGCCCTTGAACAATTATACACTTTCAAATCACGGGTAAGACGTTCTCGGGGCAGTAACATTCCCAACTGGGAGTAAATTATTAACAATAAAACTAATTTGATTTTTCTAACCTGTCAGTGAAATGTGTAAAATTTCAAAAGAAGTATTATATATAAAAAAATCTAACCTAACCTAACCTAACCTATGTAACTCATAAAATGTAAAAAAAAAAAAAAAATGCAAAATGAATCAGAAGGTGAGCAATTCTTTAAAAGCATAGAGTTAGGAATAGAACAGAAGTTACGTGAGGCTGTTTTCTGGGCGAGTGGGGTGAAGCCAAGAGATGAAAAGGACAAGGCACTTCCACCACATTGACTAGCCCCATATTTAGAGGCCCTCAATACCGAGTATTACCTTCACGTTCTTTCTTATGGGAAGAAAAAGTTATTAATGAGAAGCGCGCATGGCAGATGAAACCTCAAAAATAGACATGGCGATTTATTGACGACTTCCGTCGTGTTTACTACCTTAATCCTCACTACAAAAATAGCTATCGTTATTCGAAAAGACAGTTGAAAATGCTTGAAAATGTCCCAGATGTGTTGTGCTGTACTTTGTAGTCACACGACAGAAAGGTGAGTTTCAGAAAGGTCACCGGCTTACCGACAGTACTCGGTATAGAGGGACTCTAATGGGGCCACAGATTATGGCTGCTACTGAACCGTAAATTTGGATCCGTGTGACGTCATGAAATCCCTCTCTATTCCATTTCTAACTATGTTTATAAAAAAAGTAGACTAAAAGTTGTAAAAAAGCGAAGAAAGTGGCGCTCACAGGGAATCTAACGCGAGCCACCTGCGTAGCAACATGACACGCTAATCACTACTCTAATCAACAACCGCCTTACAAGAGCTAGAGATTTCGTAAAAATTGTTGCTGGCATTGCTGTGAATGCGAGAAGGTTGGAAATAATATTGCACCGAGAATTATCTCTTTTATTTTTTGGCTATTTTTAGTAATGACTTCACTCCTTAGATATAAGTGCAATACTTCATAAAACCCACAAACATCCATGCTTAAGGCGGGATTCTAACCTGCAACCTTGGTCTAACGCCTCAGACCACACGACTACTTCGGGCGGCAACATATTCTTTGAACTGACTGAAATCAGAATCAGTACGTTATCGAAGATTCCTCCTGTCATAAGGGCGGTTCCTTGGAGGCGCTCGCCGCTTCATTTGCTTGTGATTTCATTGCGTAGCCAATAGAAACTCGTGTTACACGTACTTAAAACACGTGTTTCTATTGGCTATTCAGGTAAATCGCAAGTAAAGCACAAAGCGAGCGCCTGTATGAAAATCCGGCCTAAGAAGTGGTACACGCTGAGAATTTAGTGATCACTTTAATTATGTTCAGAATGCCTTATTACTAAAACTATACGTGCAATTACGTCAAATTCATAATAACTACTGTCAATATCACACTTCTATTCACTAAGTAATACACATCTATCTAAAGCAAGATTCAGTCGTTAGACGGCGCTTAGATCACAGTCATTTGAACGCATTATGTTTTAAAATAGCAGGAGAAATAGAGCTGGTAACAGTTGTACATACTGATATGGATTGAATTTTCTATATACGTACAATATTTTATTTTGTAAATAATGTAGCCTACTCCGTCCCATTTTCAATAATTTACTTGTAAAATTTTAATCCATGATAACTTGCTGTCTCCACATATAGTGGTACAATGTTAATGTACGCGATCTATTCATGTATTACAACAGTATTATACCTCACAGCCAACATTCATAGTCCGTATACAATGTTTGACATATGTGTATAGGAATATATTTTTATCAATTAAATTTCACTGAACTATTAACTTAAACTTTTCTGATAACTATTTTCAGTGTTGCCAACAGACAATTAAAAATACATCGTAAATAAACTAGCAATCTACATATGGCCAGTATTCTATTTTGCTAATGAATTATATAGAAAGTGGTTAAATATAGCCTACATTAATATTTTCCCTCTAAATCCAGGTGAAAATTATTTAAATTAGTTACAAAATAGGAAAGTAGGCAACACTATATAATGTTGGAAATGTTTAGATTCATACTCAAGCTGTTTTCAAATAATTTTAAATAACATATTCACTCAAACATTTTTGTCTAATTTATTAATATAATTATAAAGTCATATATTACACTATTGCGGAATTCCTATCTTCCAATGATTTGCTTACATGCTTATAACATTGCACGAACACACACTCATTAACTTCTGAAACCCTAGATTATAAAATATCTTCGCAGAAAAGCGTCAAAAAACATGATATGACACATTCCAAATTTATCCGCAATTTCTTTCTGGCACTTTCCCTGATTTGGAAAAATCTTGCTTAAGTCATTGCAAAATTATACTCTTTCACTAAACTGACTGTGCAAAAAATTGTGAAATATCTTATGTGCGAATATCTTTTTTGCAATGTAAGTATTAATGAGATAACTTTAATATATTTTTCATCACTTTCTACAGTACGTATAATTCACTACAAAATAAAGCCTAGCACCTTGACAAGAAATCTCACCCGTATGTTAATTAATTACAATGAGGTTACATTTGTCTTGTATATTTTATTTTCCCCATGGAATAATCCCTAATTAATATTTTACCCTAATGGTCATATGGTATATTATAGTACCCGACTATTTCTTTGGATGACGAAATTTTCAACATGGTCCGCTATATATATGTACATGTAAGTATGTACATGTAATGGTATAAACTATATTTATATTTATATACAATTTATATTACATAAAATTACATTTACAATTATATGCATTATTTCATATTTATGTTATTATACGTATATATATAAGTGAAGGTTGTAAAATATTTCAGGAGACCTGGAAATTTTGTTAAAAAATTATTTAAAAAATCAGAAATGTTACCAGTATTTTTTATTAAAAATTCTTCCAGTTATTTGTTTTTCCGAGCTTTTACAACGCTTTCACTCACTTTAAATGAAATTTTATTTTAGTTTTTGCTATATTTATTGTTTATTAAACCAACGATTGGTTAGCCAGTACATTACAATGGAATTATTCAGTAAACTGAAAATACCGGTAAAATTTCAGACTTTTTAAATATTTATTTTTAGCAAGTATTTAGATTACACCGATTTAAAAACTCGAAACATTTTCGTACTTTACTGTCCCAAATGTAGGAAATAAAATGATAACAAACTTACAATTATCCAAGATTGACTGCTAGGGCGCGCGCTGATAACGAAAATAGTGGATTACACTCTAACTTATTAACAAAAACTCATTTTACGCATGTAACAGGAAGGTGCCTTAATAATGAAAATGTTTCTAAGCTCGACTGAGGAATAGCACTGCACATTTCAGTAAACTTTAACAATTATTTTCCCTATATTTCATAACACAATAAAGATATTTGAAATTTGCCGTTTCGGGATCTTCCCTGACATTTGTCTACATTTTGATTGAGAAAGTTAGGTTAAATAAAGTAGTATATTTATTAACAGCCTATAATTTTATTATAAACTGCAACTTAACTTTATCTAACCTAACCTTGATTTACTGGTGGCAACTAACCTAACCTTCTCGATCAAAAAAGTGGTGAGCAAATAAGAGGAAAGGTCCTCGTTCTGTTACGACAAAAAAAAGAAGAAAAACATCCTACAGTGTTATATTCTATACCCAAGCTCACCACAGTAAATCGGATAATCGAAAGTTTGCTTTACATGTGTTTAGCTATACCTTACTTATTATATAGCAAATATTAAAACTTTGTGATATAAGTTATCTCATGAGATCACATTGTTCTTGTACTTCGTTATTGATATGAAGATTCATTCTTAGATCAATCCAAGTAATCATGATTAATTTATTAGACTATTTACTTATATAACAAAGTATTTACAATTGAAAATTAACGAAATTGAAATGAACTATTCAACGTTTTCCGCCGGCGATTTTTCATCGTCGTTATTTTTGTCTTGCTGTTCATTGTCATCTTCTTTCTCTTCTTCGCTCTGACTAATTCCATTCTGAATCTGTGATGCTGCTAATTTATCCCAATGATTCATATTATTCTCAGCTCCATCCCTCATCACACTGAGTTTTGGGTTCATTTGCCCCAAAGACTGGA
This sequence comes from Lepisma saccharinum, assembly GCA_022664845.1. Lineage (NCBI taxonomy): Eukaryota > Metazoa > Arthropoda > Insecta > Zygentoma > Lepismatidae > Lepisma > Lepisma saccharinum. Next base: position 21,514 of record JAGDQP010019768.1, on the reverse strand, counting down.
AAAAGAAAACACAATAAAATGAAGTGTAAACGATAAACATTTTGGCAATTGGTTCTTTTATCGAGCTCTACGTAACGATACTGGAGTGATCGGCTACTGTTGATAGAAGCCAGAGCAAATATTTAAATATAAATAAATATCGACTATTTTTTTAGTCTTAACACAGATTTTGCACTTGCTATCGCTGTGAGTCCCCAATTCTTGAATTAGGAAGGCTTTTCATACAGGCGCTCGCTGCTCACTTTGCTTGCGATTTGGCTGAATAGCCAATTGGAATACGTGTCTAGGTAGGTGTTCTACGTGTAACACGAGTTTGTATTGAATACCTATAGAAATTGCAAGCAAAGCACGCGGTGAGCACCTTCAAGGAAAGCTGGCCTTATATACGTACCGGAGTGTGCGTACAATATAGTATATGTAGTAAATGATATTTACGTTTTTGCAATAATTAACAGGTAAATTAAGAAACGATCCGCACAGCGATAACTGTCTAATTTGGTATATATTAATTTAGACTAGAAGTGGAAGATCCAGTTTAACTCTCCACTCACTGGTTTAATATATTCATTAAATTTGTAATGTCTCTGATCAGTCCAGTATCTCTTTAAGATCAATGGTGTCTATACGTATCATGGATTTAGATACGGGAGACGGATCGAGTGGCCCAATCCAATTAAGCTGGGTCAACTTGACGCCGGTTTTCGATTAATCTTGCCTGGTGAATTGGGATTTACTTGCGTCTTTTTGGTTGACTTATGCCTGGGTGTGGAAGCAAAGAATAAATGAAGATCTAGCTAAGGAAGAAGACTGGAATATTTTAAATAAGGTATTGTACGGAACGTGATGTTCAGATGCTTTTTTAAAATCAATTTCACCTTCCAGGTGATCATGGCTTGTGCTGGCTTTAATTTCGGGTCACTAGAAGTAGATCCGTCTCCCGTATCGAGATCCATGTATACGGATTATAAAAATCGGAAAGGGTGTAGACAAAGAGAATAATAATAAGTGAATCTTGCTCTACTGTGCATAGTATACAAATGTTCCCGTCCTTCCGCCTACTCGTCAGATGGCAGCACAAGTCTAAGATTACGTTATACCGCCGAGAAATGCCATTGGTGGGAAATATTAATTTTCATTGGCTAAGATGTCAATGAAGTTTTCGACCATAAACTTGTACTTTCTTTGCTGTTAATTTTATATCCATTTTCTTCTGTATGAGTTAAAAGAGTTCTTCCAAGGTACTTACAAGTTGTACTTCATCTTCGCTCAGTTACAAAGATAAAGAATGGCGGTTGGTTGGTTGGTTAGAAACAAGGATGTTCTACTAGAGGATTTGCTTGTAGCTATCTCTTGCGCAGAAAGAATGAAGCCAAAAAACAAATGAGAATCGACTAAGGCGACGTACTTGATTGGTTAGCGAACAACTAAAGAGCTTGTTGCCATCTTTGTTAGCCGAAAACAATGTTTTTGATTGGAGTAAGTGGGCTAACTGGACGGGGCTATACTGTGACGTTTGGCTTCATGTTCCTAGTAGAATCGCATATCCTCTATTAGAACATCCTTGGTTAGAAACTGAAGGCACCAGGGCTGACCGCAACTGTCGCTACTATCGAGGTTTACGTGAGAACTTCTAGCAATCACTTATTATTTTCTTTGGTGTAGATGTCAGCGTACCCTTCATTACGATGGATAACGTCAGAAGTTAGGTTAGATTTAGTTAGGTACGGTTCAAATTATTATGACGATAATGATGTCCAGAAGAACAAATATAGTCAAAGAAATGTCCTTCTACATAACTCAATTGAAGACATGAACTGCAAAGCATCCCAAGTTCACCCGAGTATTTTTTTTTCCCAGCAGCAACGAATAACAGTCCAAGGACTTGGGATATTATTCCATTCAGCTGAAATTATTTTGTATTAAAAAAGTTTTAAGTTGGAGTTAGGATGTAATATTATGCAAGTGGATAGTCCTTGGAACATAGATGCCGGCGAACAGAAAAAATGAAAATGCGAAAAAAGTGAACTTGTAATATTTTGTAATTCAGGACTTTGTACACAGGAGAAGAATATCCTGTAACCTTGTCTAAAATTTTATTCACACAAGGAAAATCTTTTTGTCAGCATATTTCTGTAGTCTGAGAAAGAACTGCCCAAATGAAATACTTCATTTCTTTAGTTAGGCTATACCAGCCTGCGATATTACCATTTGTATGGTAAATACAAATACAGATACAAATAAAAGTTCTTTGTTCTTTTGCTAGGCTTTCTTTAAAAAACAGCTGGTTAATCTGATTTTGTCATACCATGGTTGGAGTAAATAATTGGAGTAAGCCTTCCGACTGTCAAGTGTGCCAGATAAAAAGCAGAAATTTATTCGCAGAAATATATTCAACTACTCGTTAAAACTAGGGAGCGCATGTTTATGTGTTAAAAACTTAAACACATTTACTTTTTAAGTGCTGAAAGCAGCGGATATATAATTGGTCTAAACAAATAAAGTTTTTTAAAACAACAACAAAAATACTCATTAGTGACAGTAGGAAGTTAGTTCCTTGCTTCATTCTGATAGCAATAAATAACATAATTCTATATATTCTAGAACGGGTGAGAAGCACGATTGAGCTGTCATCTACCGCACTTGTCTTCAACGGTGTAAAATTCGCGTTTATTACATGAAACACGTCATAGTATAAACATTAAGCAATCAGATAAATCATCTTGTACTTTTTTTTATCTCTGTCTCTCTTTTGATCTATTAGTTATGTCAGTAAGTTTGTCATATTTTTTTTCTCAAGCGGGTGGGGTTTGCTTAATGCCTATCAATATTTAGAGTGTATCGCTGTCGGAATTTTAAACGGAAGCTGTGTCAAGAACGCGTCACTACTGGCTTGTTACGTAGCACGTGAACTGTAACCACAGCACCCAAACCGCCGTTTGTAAGTTCCCATCGTGAGGCGGTGGTGCCGATCGAGATAGCCGAGCGGTGTAGTGTGCCAGTCCATCGATTACAATATCATGGGTTCGAATCCCACCTTGGGCATGGTTGTTTGTGTCTAATTTTAACAAAGGTTATAAGTAAGAAAAATGCATAAATAAAGGTCACAGTGGTATAACTAAATGTAATGTAACAGGAAATTAAATAAACGAGTTTTTTTAAAGTGGTAAGGCGTTAGTTAGCCTGGGTTCGAATCCCGGCTGGGGCAAGATTTTTTCTTTCAAAATATATTTTCATATGTTCATATTAAATTGCTTTCTTGCATTTTTCGTAGGTTTTCTTAAATTAGTGACCACGGGAACGTGGAGGTTAGGTGCGATTATGTATCTTTACACTTTTTGTTCTCATATATGTCACAGTTCTTGACGCAACTTCCGTTTAAAATTGTGACAGCGATATGCTCGTATCAACATTCACCAAACGAAAAATGTTTACCTCATATAACGGTAGACATATGTCAGTAATCCATCTTATTTGCAACTGAGGTAATTCGTGTTGTCTTTCTCGATCCATGAGTGCTTGCGGCTGAATATGAAGCTCATGACGTTCCTTGTCACCTTGGACGAAGAACTCTGTCGTGACAAGTTGAGCAACTCTTTGCTGCACCTCCCATGGTTTCGTCGAAGCGGCGATGTCAGATGCAGTCATGAGCATAGACCGCAGAATTTCTCTGTGCTCTTCTAAATCCCAGCTGTACTCACGGTTCTCCACTAAAGAGAAGAATTTTGGTCGTAATCTACAAGAATAAAGATGGAATGATAAGTCACTGATATTTGGACACGGTGATCTAAACAAAGTATAATGTTGCGGCTACAAAACTTTAAAGACTAGCGCACAAAAAAAAAAAAACTTTGTACGTGACATAAATCAACTTAAAGGTAAGGTTATATTCTATTCTTAATTTTTATACGTCTACCCAATCAGAGAGCGAGAGACTGTTAAGTGCTACAGACAGCCTGTAACAGCGTATCTCACTCACTTCATGATTAACTTTCTTTCGTTATCGAAATATATTGATTGTATGTCAGTACTGAGTGTTGCTTTAATCCTAGAGGAATATGCTGGCATAACTAATCTACAAAATATTACGCTGGAATCAGTTCATCCCTAGTAGCAAAATTTCGCGTCCTACGTTGGGCCAACCATAACTTTTGTTGACAAACCGTGGGAATCATTGGGACAGTCACTTTATTTTATAAAACATTAACCCACCCTTGGGCCAAAATAGATAACTATTGGACGGAACATTAGCGTTAGCAGTCGCGAAATCACACAATTCCCCAACCGTTCGCAGCTTCGTTGGTTCAACAAAAATGCTACAGTAGAAGTCAGATAGACCGGCATCCAACAGTCCGGAACGCCTGATTGTCCGGCACCATCCCAGTTTTCTTTTCTCTAAAAGCTTGTGAATGGCAGTTGAAAGTGCTTGGCGCGGTTCGGAACCACTCGAAAGTGTCCACTACGCGTCTGCTATTTTAGAAATACGTCAACTTCGCTGACTTCTGGGGGTTTCTTGTGTTTTCCAGATATTGTAAAATACAAGATTTGGGGATCAATCACCTTGCCTTTCACCGCAGCCCCAGGTTTGATGACAGTCAACCGCGTAGTGTCTTCCGTGGATGAGTGGTAACGCTCGCTGCATTGTGATCAAAGGATCGCGGGTTCGATTCTCGGTGGGGACACAAGTGGTTCGGAGCCCACGTTAAACTGTAGCTCCCGTCCTTAGAAGCTTAGAAGTACACAGAGGTAGTCAGCCGCCAAAACTGATGTGGCACTGTGTTGAGACTTTTGTGTGTTTGGAGAGAGAGAGAGAGAGCAGAGAGGTGAAGACTGATAAAGCATACGAATGCGCTTTCTGTTCTATGGTATAAATAAAAGTCACGAAATGTACATATAGTATAAACATACCATACAGAAAAATTGTGGCGTCACCACATTGAAAAGGCCCCACTAAAGTGAAGCTCGAGTGAATTACGGATTGACTGTAATAGACCGAAAATACTACAAGGGAAGGGTCAGTAGACTATAAATGATTGGTTAAATCAAGTCATCTGAAGTCAGTTTCTCTCCGTATGCTATATAAACACCACAGTGTTACAGTTCACGCCAGGTCTTGACCTGCTAGATGACTCAGTGGTTGTTGGTTTCTCAGTTGGTTGTTGCGTGTCAGCGCAACGACTCTCATCACAGCCTCTTCTACCTTTCGTGACCGGGTCATTATCTACTTCTTTTAAGTAGTCCACTATGTCCCCATGTTGCTGCACCAACACAGAAAAAACATACATGATCTTCCTGAATTCGAATCTGGGACCACTAACAATGAAAGCAAGGGTCTATCCATTCGACTAAGTAAGTCATCTTATCAGCTTCTATATACCACAAAATTCTACAAAACTTAAATACGCTTTACGCGTTTATTTTGTAGTGTTATCATCGATCATCAAAATGTATCATCATCGAACACAAAACGACTTGATCATGAATAAAAGTGACCACAATAAACTTTCAGGTAAAACTTTAGAGAAAAACACTTCTGGCGTCGTTTAAAGAACATTTTATAAGTATGAACACACAATGTAATTGAAAAAAAAAAAAACACACAGATAAAATCACTTACAAAAGAAGGGTTAAAAGATAAAACGTTACAGTTCTACACTATATCAGCGTGTCCTTAGACTAAACACGTCTCTGATAAAGTGCCGCTAAGACGCTGATATAGTGTCAAAATGTGCCGTATTATCAGATTTTATCTTTTTGACCTTGTTTTGTCAACGACTTTTATCTGTCTTGTAATATAAACACAGGCCCCAAGTGTTATTATATTCAGATTCTAAGTTCGAAAACAAAGTTAATTGTGATACAAAAATCAAACAATAAAATGACCGATTGCTTTTTTCTCAGTGAATCGAGCAACGCTGTGCTGGTTTCTCTATATACGTACGATAAGATATTAAGCTGAAACTCATATTTGTGAATTACCTCTAATAATTGTGTGTTACTTAGCAACACTTCCGCTAACTTAAGAATTCCAGGAAGAAAAATTTAACTTAACGAGCATCTATAGAAACAGAAGGAAACTAATTTTACTTCCTTTCTTTGCTTGTTACTATGTAATATCAATTCTTAAATGAAAACAAAGAAATATCTCTTCTTAATCTCTGGCTACTTAATTGCAAATCACATTTAATTAGTTAATTAAAATTTAACAATCTAATTTCAAGAAGCTCTCACCGTCGAGCAAAAAGGAAATTTATATTTACCAATCTAACAAGCTTGTTGTGTCTATACTATCTGGTCGGCGCTTCTTCCTCTTTTGTGTTTAGATATTCCAGTAAGAATTTACAAGAGACGTATTCAGCGGTCGTGTACACCTTTAGCTATTCTCTTTAAGAAATAAAACATATTGAGTCTACTGCTCTCTCCCACATACTAATTTCATGTGCCATTATCTCTTACGAGAAAGATATGTGGAAATTAACAACACCAATATATAATTTTGGTAAAATTTTGATGTAAATTGGTTTATTACATCACCCCATTCCCGTTTGAAAGCATAAAGTGTGTCTCAAGATGGCCGAGTTTAAGATGGATATGTCTTCGTGGCTTTAGCTCTCACGTCAAATATCATGTCTCCAGCTCCCAAGTTAAAACTCAGTGTGGTCTTAGTTCCCGTCGTAACTGAATATTCTTTCTTGCAAAGCGATCATGCAAGTACAATGTCCATTTTTAGGATTTATACCAATCAACAGGGAATTTAAAAATTGAGTGAGATAATTGCCTACTTTCCGGAGTACTGAGAAAACGAAGAAAAAAGTCACAAAGCTCAATATTTTTTTCAGAGCTATCGTCAAAAAAAATTATTGGATTTCTCTCTCAATTAGCTCTGTTTGATTTCTTTCTGAATTCTTTAGAAACTATTTTTCAAGAACTACACAACTTAGATTCCCATACCTGAGAACTCCTTTCATGGTCTCATGTAGTGAACATTTCCAAATATATAACTGTTTCTGGTTCTACACATCAAAATGCTTTTCCTAGATTTTAGGTGATTTTTTTAATGGTTGTTTGACCAAAATCTGTGTGAGGATAGTAAGAATATAACGTTCCTGTGACATCAACAATGGTAGGTCAATACCGCGCTATAAGATGTTTCTAGTCTTGTTCAAACACGACCAGACTCTGTGCTGTTCATGCGCGTCTTTTCTTCAAATTGGAAACGAAAAATATTATTAGAAGTAAAATGGGAACTATAATTTACCTTTGGAAGCCGAAAAATAAATATTTGGAGACATTAGTCATGCAAAACGGTATTAAGAATGTGTGAAACAAGTGATGAATAAATATTGGGAATATCGAACTATGACTGACATGCCTCGCTTTGGACGGCCAAAGGTTACATCAGCCAGGGAAGACGCTATCATCAAGAAATGAAAAAACTGAAGAGAAGTAAAACTGTGCCTTGTCTTGTGTAAAAGAAACTGAAGAAGCACCACGGTTGATGAATCAGATTAGTTCATCTACTGTTTAATTTAGAGTAACTAAGAAGTGATTAGAAACTATCCATTTTGAAGCTTCTCGACCAGTCGCCACGCAGCTTTAATTTGAATTCAAGTGAAAGTTCATGAAATTGGATGTAAACACAGCGGATAGTTCAAAGAAATATTGAATTACCCCTCCAATTAGCTAGTCTCTGGTAACAAGTGACCAAAGACAGCTGCTTCAAACTGGTAAGGCCCATGTCAGATAGAATCAATGTCCTAGGAAAAACTCATAGCAGACTGACGCCGTATTCAACGCCTGACTGATGGATTTGTAGCACTTTTTGGTTATTTTTGGATAAAATATTTCAGTATAAAACCAAGGTTTTTTGTTTTCTCGAGTCTTTAAACTTTTGCAAGACACTTTGCATTATTTACTTGTTAGAAGCGCTGAGTAATGAAGCGTAAGATTCACTAAGCATAGACTTCTAACAACGAAATTTTCAAGAGGTCATATCGAAATTGAAATTTCACTGAAGAAAGGATACTTTGTAAGAACATCATACTCCAAAAATTAGGGTCTGTTTCTAACTGCAACGTCCCGAGAGAGAGGTTGCAATATCAGTTGCCAAAGCGGGCGGAGTTCCTAAATGAGACAGTGGAGAGTCGTAGCGTCTTCCTTCACACAACAGTAATCCACCACTACACTCCTAACTGAAGAAATGTCCAATTGCTGTTTAATCTTTGTTTCACATGCAATATTGTAACCTCCATATTGGGACATTGCAATTGATAAGAAGACCAAATTTTTGGTGCATGATAATCCTACAAGATGTTGTGGTTTCATATTTAATACAAAATGTATCTACTTACTGTAAGTACACAGAAAGATCTGTTGCTAGTATACATTGCTTTAGAACATTCATTGCTTTCGAGTAGCTCTCGGGAGAAAGGCCGGAAAATATGTTGTGTCCCTGAAAAGGTATTTGAGAAAAAGAAGATGAATATCAATTGGGAACAAAAACTATGACGTTCACAAGTTTTATGTTTTACCTAAAACTACATAGCAGAACTAACAAGTTAAAAGTTATCATATCTATGTACACTAATACTAGTGCTTTAGAAACAGTTTATGGAGAAACTGAAAATAATTTTTTAGAATATGTGGAATTTCGATCGCTTTTTGAATACGAATTTTTTCAAGCTGTTTTTTCTTTTCAGTGTTTGCAATTTCCGGTTTTAACCTTTTGTTGTTCTTTTCAAGTTTTGAAACAGTTTTGCCGTTTTTCGGTTTTCTGATCTTGAGTTGGCCCATTTTTGAAAGATTCTTAGATGAATCCTGCAAATCTAGTTAATTTATTTGAAATTTTCATCTGGAAAATGTCTTTAACAGTTTTTATAAAAAAGATATGAATACTTCATTTTCGGGTGAGAGAAATTGATTTATTTATTTTTCTATCTCAACAAAATTCGTAAATAGCGTTAAACAGGGATGAATCTAGATTTTGGTGCACGTGAACTTACCAGGTACATGTGTACTGAACAATGTGTTTCTAACATGGATTATGAGAAAAAGCCTTACTTAGATATTCCCGCAAGAAGTAATAAACAATGAGGATCAAAAGTCTATGTGACGTCATAGATGACCGTGAATCAGTAACAGTTCCGGTGACAGTGATGATATTATCAGAAGAATAGTTTACATGAAAATTACGACATATATAGAGTTTGTTCTAAAATCTTGAGCAGTTGAACAAGTAGCCATTAATAACTATTATTGAAACTTGTTCAACTATAAAAACATGCGTAGTCAACGCTTTACGAAACGTAAAGATTCCAGCTTTAGAAAAGAATAAGAAACCGTCGGAAAGAAAACAAGCCAAAAAAACTGAATATGGAATAGACTTGACACAAAAGAATGGCTCCATATGGCCTTCACTTTGGATGTAGCACGTCAGACTACAACATCTACAAGATCACTCGGAGCATCTAAGGAAATAGGCATGGAAAGAACCCCTGACGTCACCGTAATCGTCAATAAAGCTCAATCCTGAGAGAAACTTGACCCAATGCTCCGATTAAATAGACACTGAACAGCCGTTTCATCCGAAGAACATTAACAACGCTTGAAAGCACAACGCCGTCGAATACCACAGCTAATAGCAACTGAAACCCTCTAAGAGCACGTTCGGTGACTGGAAGATATGCAACAATATACAGCTGAACTAGCACTCGACGAAATGGATGAACAAAGTGACCAGCAATTAGAAGAACGACGCTGTACTGTCATGATGTTAGACACTGAAGAGCCTTGGAACAGGATCGATTGTCGATCTTCAAGCACGCTGTCCATGTCGGCGGAACCTCGGGGTGACCGAGGGGTTAATGCGCTTGCATTCCGTGCGCGTTGTCACGGTTTCATTTCACACCCGGGTCGATTGAACGAAGTGGTACGGAGCCGGCTTTACCAAATAACTGTAAGTCCCACCCTGAGAAGCTGAACAGACCGTTTAAGATGTTAATAATAATTCAATCAACCAATTAATATCGACGTGACCAACAAAAGTTTCAAACCTTTCAATGTCGCGTACAATCTCTGCAGTTTCTCATTTCACCGAAGAACTTTTATCCAACTTAATGAGCAGGGATTGCTTTGGCAAATCGAGCTGGAATTACAGCAAATCACGAATTGATGCATCTGTGAGTACGAAATCAACCATAAGCGGAAGAATTCCATAAAGGGATCCGAAACTTGAGCGCATGGTTGGCTGTAACTTATTTCAACGTGGATGACGATCGAATAACAGAAGGAAATACAGCATTTAATATCCTCGCAGCCTTTTTCATCCTATTATCCATCTACCCATCCATGCATTATTCCTTCCGTCCTTTTCTCTTTCATTCTTTCTTCCTTCCTTTTTTGTCTTTTCTTTCTTTGCTCTATACTTTCATTCATTTATTCTCTTTCTTATGTCTTTCCGTCTTTCATTATTCCTTTCTTCACGTTCCTCCGACGAAGAGGCCCAGTCACATATTCCAGGAGGCCTTCATACCGTTGTGTAAACTATCAAAATCAAAATAAACAGACAATGGAATTCAATCCAGAATGGAAGCACTCCATCATAAACTTACTACAAAGTTTGCGCCAAAGCAAGATGCACTTTGTGAATACATTAATGAAAATCTAGAATTACCCAGAAATAAAATATTCGAAATACAACAAAGCAATGAGTAGTACATAGAACAACGCAAGTAAAAATCATAAAAATACCGAGTGAACACAAAAAACAACATTTGTTTTCTTAAAAATATAAACAACTAGAAGCATAATTGGAGTTGCTTAGGAGGACAGACTACAGCAACTTCCAGGACTATATCTTACTTCACATGTAATTTCAGAGCAAGGCAGCTGTCACGTGGATCACACAAGGGAATATGATAATTTAGGCTAGGTTAATGCGACCATAATGATCGGAATGACCACATTTGGGTCAAAATTTTGGAACCAAACATAGTGCACGGTTTTCCCTTAGCCACATGAGGAAACCATGGGAAATGAAGAAGAATGGTGCAAGAGTGCTGCTGATTTGCATATTGGACATATGGACAGAAAGATCAGTATATTACAGACTATATATTTAATAATTAAGTGTTGTTACTATGGAAACAGTAATTCGCATGGAATTTTGTAATGGTTAAAGCGTGCACGGTAGTCACTTACATCACAATGCCAAGTTTCATTGAAATCGGTTTAAGAGCAGAATTATTGTTTCCAAGCCATCATCGAATCTACTTTTAATCATTGTGGCCTGTTACAATGAAGAAAGTAATTAGTTTAAGATTGTAATAGTTAAAGTCTTAAAACGACTGTCATGTATTATGATCCAAAGCTTCACTATTCTTTCACGATGCAGTGATGTAATTTCAAATAAGTGAGTCTGTTAACATGGGAACAGAAACCAGCAAGTCTATCATAGCTAAAACACAGAAGGTTGTCCAATTTACCAATTGAATCATTCATTGTTAAAAGGGGATATGTACTATGCAATTTAATGGCACATATTCCCTTTTAACAATAGCCGATTCAATTTTTATTAGGAAATGGGTCGAGCCATTCTCGCCTGAAGCGAGAAAATGTTTATTAGAATCTCGTTACGTGGGAACAAATTCAGATTAAAGTATTACTGCAAAATGTTTAAAGCTATCACATTAACAACCACTTGCATCATTTATTGCTTAATAATTGAGTCTCGCATACTGATATACTACAATCCTACCCAAGACCAATATAATCTGCGGGTAAAAGTGATTAAAATGCGTTCAGTAGTTTATCCATGATGATCCAAAATACAAATGCAAATGCATTTTTATGTAGTAGATAAACTAGAAAAGGTATGAAATGGCGAAACAAGTGCACATAAATTAGAGAAATATATAACGCACTTCAAACAACTTACCTCACTACTAAGTATCATGACCGCATGATTGAAATGATGGTGTTCCATAGTATTCGTAGTTCCATACAAAAGCACCAGAGCTGAACCAGTCCTGTAAAAAAATAACTCTTTTGAATGAACTGAAAAATGCTTGCGTTAATTAGAAAACAGCTCAAGAGGATTTATTTAGCTGATCGCATCAATAGTTTGAGTAAACATTTTGTTAATATCAATCTTTGTCTTAAAGAATCATGGATTTAAATAGGTAACGGATCTATTGCTAGTGACGCCAGCACATGCGCGCGTACCTACAGTATCTGGCAGTTGTAATCTATTAAAATTACATATTGAAATTTTCCTAGATTTCTAAGCACCACGCTTTTCACACTCAGGGCTGATTTTCATGAAAATTTGCTTTGCTTGCGATTTGGGTGAATAGCCAATTAAAATACATGTTACATGTAGAACGCGTGATAGGGGGGCCTTAAAATACTTGTTTCAACTGGCTACTCGCCTTAATCGCAAGCAACGCAAGTATGAATGAAAATCAACATTCAAGCATAAACAAACCAAAAAGAGACAGGAGATAGTCAGTTTCGGAACAAATAACGTACGCGAGACTGCCATCTTGCACATGTGACCTCTCTAGCTTGTTACGTAACGCGTGCACTGTAAGTACACGACCCGGTCCGGTCAGTAATCCACACAGGAAGTGGCATCAGAATACAGCAAACAGTTGAGCAGGAGATTTCGCAATTTCGTGGAAAATGCAGTATACGTGGAATAAAGTTATAATATTTGAGGTTATGAAAAGTATATTTTTCATAATACTTTCACAATGTTCATGTATGTGAAACATGGGATATTAAAGAGAGCAAGGATTGTCCGGACAAGATAAAAAAGGTAAATGCACAATCTTTTAAAGGCCTTTAAGCAGCTTTGGCTCAGGATGAATTGCTGATGATGGGAAAATTGGCATTTATTCGTTATATGGCATCCAGCCATTGTGTTGTTTTTGTCGTATGTACTCTTTATCACACACTTTCCGTTGCAAACAAGTCACGACGGCACTTCTATAAACACCTAACAACAACCATCATTCAAAGAAGTGTTGAGAAAATCCATAATGTTGTTAATATTTCGTTAAAGTTGAGCAAGAGGAAGGAATATGGCGCCATGCAAATGAATACTAATTGCCACACTTTATTGTGAATGACACGTTTTTGTCACAAAATCACGGACCGTATCTCAAGCGAGTGAAGAGGGGTTAGTTAAAGTTAGGTTAGGTCTTCACCAATGCCACTATTAAAAAGGACCGGGGTGGCTTAGTGGTAAGACTGGTAGAGTGCTCTCCTCCGATGTGTGGGTTTTGTCGGGGTTCTCCCACCAATTGGTTCATTGCACCAATTTTCTGGGTTAAATTCGGTCATGGGTATTTAGAATTAGCAAAACAAAATTGGTAACATTACAGGAGTTACAGGTATCGTATAATGATGTTTTGTGTGTTTTTGCACGGAGAACGAAATTATGTCAGTGTGAAACCCTTTAAATTAGTGTGAGAGGAAATGAAATGCGGGACTATATTTCCGAGTTGGCACATATGATATGAGGGGTTGGGAGTGTCAAAAGTGATAGGAATCACCTATAATAAAAAAATATACCTGACCTAACTTTAACTAACCCCTCTTCACTCGATTGAGATACGGTCCGTGCTTTTTTTGTGACAAAAACGTGTCATTCATAATAAAGTGTCGCAATTTAGTATTCCTTTGCATGGCGCCATATTCCTTCCTCTTGCTCAACTCAAGTGCGTATTTAACGAAATATTAACAATAGTATGGATTTTCGCAACACTTCTTGTTAGGTATTTATAGAAGTGTCTGCGTGACTTGTTTGCAATAGAAAGTGTGTGATAAAGCGTACATACGACAAAAACAACACAATGGCTGGATGCCATATAACGAATAAATGCCAATTTCCCCATCATCAGCAATTCATCCTGAGCCAAAGCTGCTTAAAGGCCTTAAATAACATTGTGCATTTACCTTTTTTATCTTGTCCCCGGACAATCCTTGCTCTATTTAATGTCCCATGTTTTACATACATGAACATTGTGAAAATATTGTGAAAAATATACTTTTCACCTTAAATATTAAAACTTTATTCCACGTAATATGAATAGTACATTTTCCACGAAATGGTGAAATTAAGCGCTATCTGCTGCTCAACTGTATGCAGTGTTTCTGATGTCACTTCCTGTGTTGATTACTGAACAGATAGGGTCGTGTAAAGGCCACTTTAGACGATACAATTTCTCGTGCGATAAATCTTAGCGAAAGCAGTGTGCCAGGGTAAAAAGAAGAAAAAGTTATGGATTTATACCATAGCATCTTGCCCTATTGTAGCATTCTTGCTTTTACACTCTGGCACTACTGCTAATCGAAAGATTCATCGTAGTGAATCGTAGAATGCCGTCGTATAAATGGTCTTAAGTAGAACAACGAAACTACCGCTTGCAACGTCGTATCGGTTGCGCAGTAGTAAGGGCTGCTTTCCTTGGAAGCTTGCGTTGCTTACGATTTTGCTGAATAGTCAATTGAAACACGTGTTGCACTTACCTTACAATAAAACATGCAATAAAACACGTGTTTCAACTGGCTATTCACCCGACTCGCAAGCAACGCAAGTTTTCATAAAAACCAGCCCTAAGCTGTTGGCTTACCAAATAAAAAGTCGGGTTCGAATCCCGGCGGGTGCACGATTTTCGTCTTCTCTTTTTCTTTCAAAATGTATTTTATATGTTTATATTTATTATTAATAATTGCTATGGCATTACTCGGCCAGACGGTTCTACCAAATACAAGGTAGGTTGAAAGCTAGGATGTATATAAATAAACCAGGGTTGAGCATGGTGCGTCCGAAGAGAGTTGTACGGCCTGATCCGCGGAAGGAGCTGCCTCCGGTTAGCGGTTGGCATACGTAAAAGTGCTGTTAACATTCTATTCCACCTGTAAGTTTTCTCTTTACACATTTTTCTTCTTATTTATTCAATGCACGTCGCGCTCGTAAGAGACGCAATTTCATCCCAATCATCCAGGCAAGATTAATCAAATATGGCGTCAAGTTATATTGGACCAGTCAATCCGTATTGTATTTATATCCATGTTGACGAAGCATTTTTTTTTCACGAAGTATGCAACTTGGCTCCCGTCCAAGGAGAGTCCACATGGAAACTATGTGGAATAGAAAGTAAACAGCACTTTTGCGTATGCCCAACACTAACCGGGGAATGCGCCCCCTTCCCCCGTGGCTAAGGCTGCCCAGCTCCCTTTGGACACACCGTGTCCCCCTTGAACACCTCGCTTCGCTCGATGTGCATCCTGCCCTGATGCTACATCCTAGCTTTTAGTAGCTAAACTCCACGTTACCATGTTAACTTTTTCTTGTTCACTAATTTTATATAATCTACCAAAAATGCAAGAAAGCAATTATTAATATTAAATTTGAACTTAGAAAAATACATTTTAAAAAAAAGAAGAAAAAAAAGTCCTGCCCCAGCCAGGCTTCAAACCCGGGACCTCTCGATTAGTTTCTCCATGACTTCCACAAGATCAAACTACCAGTTGCCGAACAAACGATTGACGATGTTACTTATAGTTCGAGCTCTGCGCCTGCGCGAGAGTGGGCTACGTCTTGTTTCCATGTTGGCTATCTTTAGATGGGAGCCAGGTCGCTTAGTTCGTGAAGAAAAATCAGCAGAATAAACAACGTTTATAGAACACAGGTTGGCACACGTATGAAGTCATTGAAGTTTTGAAAAGCTGACAGAATTAGAGAGTAGGCCAAAATAATGAAAGTAATTGTTTTAACTCCTAATCAATTGATGTATGTGTATTACTCCTTTGGATCGGTATCATTCGGTGACATCACACGCAATAGTTGCCTTTTATGAGGCAACCTTTACTTAAAGTCTACCACTCTTGTAAATTCTGGTTCTGCACAACCAGATGCGGGACTCACGTTGTGACATTTGGATTCAGGTATTTTAATTTTGGCTTATACTGTAATTGTAACATCCTCGGGAACCTTTTTAAGAAGTCATTTTAAGAAGCCAAGTAGCATTCTCATTTTGAGACCATAAGTAAGTTAATTACTGCAGGTCCCTATTACTTTCGCATCTATGATTATTTTAATTTTAATCTTTTTCAACTATTTGGAGAATCCAGTGCTCATCAAGTTTTGTTTGGAAACGACATTACTGTATATTTCAAGACTATTTTAAGTAAATAGTAGTTCATTTTCTAAAACTTTCAATACCCTTTCTAATACAAGGGTACCGAGGTTATCCTAAATAAAAGTAATCAATATTTTTAAAAATTCAGATCATAAATCATGTAAGTAAACCAAATGAATCTTGTCTGCGCTAAAATCTAACTAAGCCGTTACAACTTTTGTGACTTACTGGTAGACATTTCAGCCGATTTCTATCATTGGGATTATCCGTATGTAAGCATAATTTAACAATTTAGAAGGCAGGAATACTTGATTTAATAGTTACAATCTTAGAGTATAAAATAGAATAGAGAGAACTTTCATGACGTCACATGAAGGCGAATTTATGGTACATCGGTAGCCATATTGTGTGGCCCCATTAGACTCCCTCTATACCGAGTTATGTGAGTCAGCCAGTAACCTTTTCGAAACACACGTTTATGTCATGCGACTACAATATGTACAACACACCTGGAACATTTTCAAAGCTTTTTACAACTGTCAATTCGTTGCGAAACAGATACCTTTTCGAACAAAGATAGCTATTTTGGAGGTTTCATCTGACATGCGCGCTTCTCATTAATAACTTTCTCTTTTCACGAGAAAGACTGAGAAGGCAATACTTGGTATAGATGGCCTTTAAATACTGAGCCAATCAATGTGGTGGGAATGCCTCGTCCCTTCTGTCTCTTGGCTTCACTCCTCTAGCCCATAAAACAGTCTCAAGCTCCTTCTATCCTCTTCTATCTCTATGGTTATAATAAACTTCGAAAAATAGAGAATCACATATTTTCGAACTCAAAGAAGTTATGAATGCAGTATATAGAAGATGATATCAGAAATTAAATACAAGAACATAAACTTACTTTATGGCTTACGAAACTCGTAAGTTCATCGTCGCAATAACATATATTCATCATTGGATTCTATCCTGGTCAAGATCAAGCTAGTTGTCGTCACGTAAAATACAAGAATATATGAAAAAAATATTTGTTTAAAAATTAAGATAACCTAGAAATATTCATTCTCAATACTATACAAATAATCAAAGATACGTACTTTTCTTGGAAGGAATTATTGGTCCCTCTGTGGTCCAAGTCGTGACAAAGACAACTTACAAACATTGCGAAAACTTCTACATCGCTGAAAGTCTCTTTCATTTCACAGCCCTGGAAACAGAAAAACAAAAACATTGATAAAATAAGGCCTGCTTTTATTGTACGAGCGAGCGTGTGCGATGCTTACGATTTGGCTGAGTAGATAATTGAAACGCACGTTTAATTATTTCTATTGTCTATTCATAGAAATCGCAATCAAAGTACGCAGCTAACGCGTGCACGAAAAGCTGGCATAATAATAGTAAGAAAGAACGAGATTGTGAAACATCTTTGTTACATTTGAGATTTTCATAATAACCTTACGTTTTTATTACTAAACGTCCTTCAAGTTAAGAATACTATTTTTGGAAGTTAATCTTTATGATTATTTTCAAGGGGGCATCGTAACGGTTCTCAACCTTCTTTTATTTCCGGACATCTGTGCGGTGCTGATCAATGGACATTTCCGGTATTATTTTGTTATTGCAATAAAAAATTCTTCTGTTAAAGTAGACTACGGAAACATTTTCTTTTCTTCCTGCGATGCATTTATCAAGAGTAATAAAGCCATGCTTCGAAACAGTCTCAGTCTTGCGCTTAATCGGGTACCGCCATATTATGACGTAATCAATCTGCCGACTGTTTGTCATTAACATACAGATGGTATTTGATTTGTTAGTATTGACAACAAGAGATAGAAAAAATGGATCGAAAGAAATAGTATAAGTGGTGAATAGCGTTTCTGTATGCGTTAACAAGTCATTTAATTCGTTTTATTAATTTAAAATTGATTTTTACTGTTAATACTTCTTTACGTTATTGGTATATTTTGGTAGCTTCAACATTAATTTATTGCAACTCTTATTTCATGATTAAATCATAAGATATCTTCTAATAATGCTCTTTAGGACTCTTGTATTTTTTAAAAAATACGTATTTTTTCTGTAAAAAAAAGTGGGTTTTTACATTGGATAAAATATACATTTTTAATGAATGCTAGTGAAGCATTTTTCAAGAACTTAAAAGCATGTGAATTAATAGTACTCGTTACTGCCATCTGTTAACAATTTAACGTACTACTTGTAGCCCGTGAATATACTGAATAATTTTAATATGTCATTGTAAAAAATAATAATAAAAGCATGTAAAAAAACAAAATATTAATTGAAACTATTAGATTGAAGTTACTCTTAAGAGTTTTGTGGAGTAAAATAAAACACGACCTTTGATAGGATTCGAACAGCCTTAGGTGAAAGTAAGTTATAGAAAGTTAAAAGTTGCATGGGCTAGCCAATTGCGCTAAATTGTCAAGACATCAAAATCGACACAAACTAGCGATAAGAAGAGCACTGCAAGTTAAGACTGCCCCCTGTCATTGTTTTGAACAATTTCTGTTATTAAAATCATGTTTTGGTGTTTTAACTTATTGAAGTGTGCTCTGCAGATTTGTACATTAATTATTT
>JAGDQP010019767.1:0-34369 GCA_022664845.1 Lepisma saccharinum | reverse complement strand
GTGCGGACGAATCTCGAACTATTAGCATTTTACCGTCTCTTTCCAAAGCCCTAGAAAATGTCGTAAGTGATCAAATTCGTTCTTACTTACAAACACATAGCATTCTTGACCCCTTTCAATCAGGTTTCCAGAAAGGTCGTAGTACCGCCACTGCTCTAGCTCATATCACAGATGACATTCGTTATGCTCTTGACAATAGAAACATAACAATTCTTACACTTCTTGATTTCAATGTAAAGCTTTTCAATCTATAAATCACAACATTCTGATATGCAAATTATCGACGTTTTACAACTTTTCAGACTCCTATGCAAATTGGATTCAAAGTTATTTAACTGGCCGCTCGCAATATGTATTTGTTTCTGGTATTGACTCCTCTTTGAGAACTCTTCATCATGGAGTACCTCAAGGTAGTGTACTCGGTCCTCTTCTCTTCTGCTTGTACATCAATGATTTGTCATCTGTATTACAGCACTGTAAATGCCATCTTTATGTCGACGTCTTTCAAGTATATGTATCTTGTTCTCCAAGTGAGCCACCCACATATATTGATAAACTGAATGAGGACTTACGAAGAATTGTTCAGTGGTCAAATGGTAACGGTCTGAAATTGAATCCATCTAAATCTCAATGTCTACGTATAGCTTCTAAAGCAATTCTTTCATCTCTTAACTCTTCTTCCTCTCCCAACGTCTTTCTGGCTGGAATGAAAATTGATTCCTTCCTCGCACACCGTAAAAAAATTAGGTCTTATTTGTAATGAACATCTAACTTGGGCGGAACATGTTAGTACTGTCTCTAAAAAGGCCTTTGCAACTTTACATTCTTTGAGCAGACTTAAAAATGTTCTTCCCATCTCCCTTAAGAAAATGCTTGTTCAGGCCTTAGTAATGCCTCATGTGGATTATTGCAACGTAGTGCTTGCCAACCTGGATGATGTACACACGTACCGGCTACAGCGCATTCAAAATGTTTCAGTGCGTTTTACGTATATTTAATCTTAAACATTATGATCACCTAACATCTTATTTCAATAGGCTGCAATGGTTAAAAGTCTCACAACGACTGGAGTGGCATTCTCTGGTGTTTCTATTTAAAATTCTACGCGATCGGCAACCTTCCTATCTTTTGCAACGTTTTATGTTCCTAAGCGATCATCACAACCGTGACACTAGGTCTCGCGCGAACCTATTACTTTCCATTCCTCACCATAACTCATCCTTTTATTCGAAGTCCTACTGTATCCCGCAAGTGGAACGGACTGCCATTTTCCATTAGAGACTCAACTTCATTAACAAGTTTTAAATCTATGCTTTACAGGTACCTCTTAGAGCAACACAACTAAGATATGTTTGAATAGTATTCTCTAGAATCGTCAAATTCTATCAAATAAATACAAGTATCCCTTTAGCTGTCAACGTAAACTAAATTGTAAGTCGATAATGTTAGTTTATATAAATTCTCATGGTGCTCATGGCATTGCATTTATACCTATATTTTTGTATGTGTGTGTGTGTGTGTGTGTCTGTGTGTGTGTAGGTGTGTGTGTATGTGGTTAGTGAACTTTATAAGATATTATCTAAACTCTGTAGTGTAGATAAATTTTGTTTTGTTTCCTCTCTTTTAGTTTTTGCTTTATTTTGTTTACATTTATGAATTTCGTTGTATTATAAATCTCTTCCATCTTAAAGTAGTGTTTACCGAAACTGTTAATTACTCTGTCTGTATTCATGGTTGAGTGGTAGAAAAGGCCTTAAGGGCCTTAACTTCGCCATGTAAAACAAGACGTAAATAAATAATCTAGACAAATCTTTACCAGTTGTTGTTGGTGGTTCTTTTAAAGCCAAGAGTCATTCATTAATATCACCCGTTTCTTCATTAACGTATCTTACTAAAACAAAACATGCGCTCCTTCCTTGACTTATGAAACGAGCTATCGACAGACGCGCTGAACATCTTTACATTTCTTATTTCTCGGCAAAATGTATTTCTAAGGTAAGTACAAATGATATCTATCAACTGGTATTGTCCTCGCCATGACAAAAAGGACAGGTGACTTCATTTTCCTTGTAACAGTTAAAGCGGTTAGGTACGTTGCCATCGTGTGAGAATGCTCCGCTAGTAGCACAACAAGATCTTTGAAATTTCCCCGTAATCTACTTGTCAATATCTCTTGATATCCCTCGAAATGCTAAACAGTGTCTGCCTAAAAACAATTTTATATCGATATGCTGTTTCACAATAAGGCAATTCCTAGCAACTTCCATTGTTTTCATTTCCTTTATAGCTGGAATAATTGGCAAGGAAGCATCACGAATTTTCCGTGCAAGAGTTGCTTCGATATGAGTGTTCGAAGTCTCGTGACTAATAATAACCATAGTTCCTGTATTCCATGAATAAAAGCCAGTCGAAACAAACAATCAGCTTGTTGTAAATAATCAATTCGAATGAATACAATAAATTTCAAACTCTTCAAAATTAAACCCAACTACAAAGTTAACTTAACTAAAAATTACAACTGTTTCGCTGCAATCTATCGTGAATCAAGATCAACTCTTGGCTATTGTCAAGTAGCACACAGTTATACTTGTGTTTAGTAACCCATTACAAATCAAACGAGCAAACAAAACGATTTCACTCAAGAAAACTTATACTTGATTAATTTATACATATACTACCTTGTTCTATCTTTCTGCTATGTAGGCTACTGGATTAGAATATTGAAACATGACAATTAAAACAGATCTTACAATATAGTATATCCAGTGTGTGAATTAACGGGAGGATGAGGGAGATGTATGTGAGCCTTCAATAAGAAAAGGCATTTTTTTCCTAGAAGTTTCACACACTCAAAATTTTACGATAAGATTTTGTGTAGATACAATATGACATCTGTCCAGTCAGTGGTGTAAGAGATGATTGGAATAAATTATTTCAAGCCTTCAGTAAAATACGGATATAAAGTGTCCAAGATAATCTACTCTGAAATTTTTCGGGTAACTTTTTTGTGTAGATCACATACATATACAATTGGATTGAAATCCGTCCAGTGATTTAAGAGTTGGAAGACGCGACAGACAAAACCTCCATATAAAACGTCCTTTCGATTCGATTCAGTAAAAACCATATAAGAATAATACTAACCGCTACTTGTCAGTTTTTGGTTTTGCTGTACTAGTTTCTCTAAGATAATTTAAACTTTTTTCCCAAGAAATATAACAAATGCAAGCCTAAGACCACTTTCACGAAAATGTTATTTCCATCGCGCGATTTAAAATGGCCACAAGAGTCAATCCGTCAATGATCCTAAACGAATTAATCATTTTATGCATTATCGCCCAACTTTCGGCCAGTGACATTCTGAGAGCCATATCGTCGTGTCCTACATAATGTCACTGGCAATAAAGTTGGTCAACATTATATTTCAAAACGTAAAACTTTTCTGCCTTCCACTTTGTTGATCTTTTGTGCAGTTTCGTAGAGGATTCTGTCGAACAGAAATATTTGTCTTTCTCTCATTTTACCAAAAATGTCAAATATTTTGATACTGGAAGCTTTATAGATGAGATTAGGAAAAAAGAAAATAATTTGGGATTCATTATTACAAGGGTGCAAAAACAAAACTTTTAAGAGTAGACAATGGATTAAAATGTGTAATGCAAAAGGAATCCCTAAAGCAGGCATTAATTAGTAAGACACTTAAATATAAGATGTTTTTTCTTTCTACCCACAATTATTTAAACTAGGGACGGCGAAATTCGATTTTTTCTTTTTTATATTTGAGTTTCAGATGTGAATATTTCCTGATTTTAAAAACTGTAATAGTTTGGAATACATGGTAAAAAAATTGGAGATTCGAGATTTTTAAATGCAGGAATAAAAAATATGGATTTGTTTGCCTTCTCTTATCTAAAACTAATCTTTCTTCTTATATTTTAGATTAACCATTTTTCCTAAGAAAATCGGAGATCTTTAGTCTTGAACCAAATTTTATTAAGCTTGAACTTTACTGCACAGGAATCGGATGCTACTGATAAATAGAAGAAAAGGTTTCTTCATCTTTGTCTACAAAATGAGGAAGAAGATCATTTCAACCTTACATGAACAAAAACCACCTTTCAACCTGCACAAAGAGTTGTTGGCAGAATTGATATCAACAAAACTGACTGCAGAAAAATCCCTTGTTTGCAAAACTTGCAACTTGACCCATTTGTTTACGTTGATTTATGAAATGAATATTTTTGCCATGGTAAATTGCGTGACGAGAAACACATGTTTAAAAGTGTTCATAGTGCTCGTGCATAAAAGTACATGAGTTGTTTAGTCCGACGAAAAACTTTTTAACTTAATGGGAATTTTCGCGTTATATGCATAAATTAATTGACTTATTCAAATTGGCGATGCTCGCGTTATTTTGCGATTTGTAAATGCATAAATTGGGCTCAAAAGAGTAATTATCTATGTGTTTTGTTATTTTCTTACAGATTTTTCACGTTTCCCTTACTTCAGACAAGTTCTAGGGGCAACATGAGAAATTGGCTCATTAAAAATAAATCCCTGTTTCAAATGTTTAAAAATCTCAATGTTTAAACTAATTTTCTTAATATGACACACAGGTATATTTAATGCTTTCTTTTTCAGCTTATCCCCTTAAGAACCATGTTCTACCATTTCTTCCCATGTTCTTTTGATACGTTCACTTTGACTACTCTGAGTAAAATCGTAGCTTTGTTGCTGGATTCTGCAGTGACTGCGATGTGAAAGAAAGATGTTGCCCAGATAACATTTTCCTCCTGAATATACTTTGCGCCTTCATTTTTGAAATCACTGTGTAACATTGCATTAAATGCTGCAAAAAGTACAGAACCAGTTACTCTCAATTATCAAGTCTTCAATGTTTCGTAAGTACTGGCATCCTATAATCTTCGACCAATGCATTTCGAATCCTCCAATATCAATTCTGTATATGCTTCAGGAGTGCATGGAGAGTCAAGGAAGTTGAAAGGTAGGACATCCTTTGCTTATAAATGAAGTCAGTACTCTTCCCATTTGGTAGAGTACATATATATGTTCTTTCCTCTTCTCTTCTCTTCTCTTCTCTTCTCCTCCTGCAACCTGACCCCTCCCTCTACAAACCCACCCACCCCAAATCAGGTCATGCAATTGCATGACCTGCCTATATGGCGTGGGCGCCTCTGCCTCTAATATATCCATTGTTGGTTTAGAACCCTGAACTTCAAAATATTCTAGACTTCGGCTCGTCTTCAACAGGAAGGTGGATTGTCTCAAATCTATTCTTTGTACTGGCTAGACTTCGGCAGGCAGGCTCGTTTTCAGTAGGCAGGTAGACGCTATACCCTAACTCCAGCTGGTTTTCAGTAGGCAGGTAGAAGTTCCCCAAGCTAACCTATTCCTACCGTCGGCTCATCTTCAGTGGCCATGTAGAAACCATTTCAGAACTACAGCCCGCCTTCAGTAGCCAGGTAGGAGTTCTTCCTCTTTCCTTTCTAATGTGATTTCAACTCGAATAGTTTACAAATTACAGTTTTATTTTTTTGTAACGGATTGGACATTACTTTTTCAGTACTTAGGCAAAATTGTATTTTCTGTGAAAGCAAAAGAGCTCCAAGCCCTAAAATTTTTATGGTAAAAGAAGATATTCTGCGTTTTTCCTACTGCAAGTTTTCCAAATAGTTTTCCTGTGGCAATTTCTTAAAGCCCGTAACGGACGCTACATAAAAAAAAAACCGTAACGGTTTTGTCCAGGTGCTCAATGCGAGTGAATTTCGCATGTGAAACATAAAATAACGAATGTAAATATTAAAAGGAAAAATGAAATTAACAGTAGTTAATAACACTACTTTCCAGTGAAACTTTCTGAAATAATAGTGCAAACTTCCGGAGCGTGGCGAACTTCCTTAAATACGTGCATTGAGCACTTCTTCAGCTGTTTATGCCATTACATGTCGAGCTATGACATAATTTGTGACGATGTCGAAGTAACATTGAAGTCCTATAGCTCCGAAACAACTCATCCCTCGAAATTACAGGAACCTGTTCCTTGTTTTAAAGTGAATAATCATCTTCCAAAACTTGCGCCATTATTTCTGAGACAAACTATATAGGCTTCTTTCAACATTTTCCTCTCCAGCGTCACAAAATGTCCGTGCATTATTGACTAAAATTTATCGTTGCAAGATACGACTTTGTACCGCCCTTTCCATAATATCCTCCCCCATTAACACCATATATGGTCCTTTACCGTGCGAAACATGGTAAACAAATATAACTTTGTTCAGCTCATATTCCAAACTTTCATCAAACTGTAGCGATTCTTAAACTTATCAGTTGAACCATGGGTGCACCCATCAAGAACTTTATATTTGTGCTGATTTTTCTACAATATGTACTCTCCAGAAAGCTTTATTGTGCAAAAGACATTTTATCATGCTTTAAATCATTACTCAGAATAACATAACTCCTCTTGTTAGATTCAGAGGGAGGCTTAGGACTCTTGAATATATGCATCACTGTTTCATCATCATAATTTGATCGTTGTTTTTTACTACCTGTAGCTGTGTTTTAGCAATGAATGCATTACACCTCGTTCCAATTAGTTATCTTGAAAGTTCCTCAAATGCATCAAGTAAACTCATGTTGTGAGAAGTTTCCTGTTTTCATTGTTTTATTAAACAAATTATCTATCAGTTTGATATTTGATCCAGCTGTAAAAGTTTCTCTAGCCTCCCTCCAATGACATCAGATCAGAAAATTAGGGCTGAGCAAAGTACAAAGTCGTCACCAAATTCTAGATCAAATTCAATATATTTATTTGTTCAAATTTACTTGTTAACGATTATTCAGATTATGATAGTTATAATGATTTAAAGATGTGACTGGAAATACAAATTTATTTGCAAAAGTGTTTATTCAATATCGGCCAATGTTTGCCATTAATAGAAGCAAGAAAAAGCAAGTAGTAATGAACAAAAGCAAGAATATTAAAATGATTGTATATTTTAAAGAGCATTTTCCTGTTAATGTTTTTTAGTATTATACTAATAGGACAGACCTAGCATATTTAAAATGTGAAGAATAAAATCTTATTAGAGCAATGTTAATAATAAATATCAAGAACATGGAGGCAAATGCCACAAATTCCGTTCCATTAGGTCACTTGTCACCAATAAAAAACATTCTTTTAGACTAACAAATTGTTTCTGGTTTTAAAAAATGCCGACGAGGACCCGACGTAAGCGGGCTGGGTTACGGATCTATGCCTATCCCGACCCGCAAAATGGCGGTACGAATAAACACTGCGTCTGGATCGCTCCAACCTTCTCCAACTACTGACTTGTTGGGCCGCCGTAGGATTCCGCACTTGGAGAGAAAGAAAGGATTCATAGTGGCACAGACGTAAATAAGAGTAATGTAAGTGTAAACACAGACATGGGCGATAAGCGTGCAAGTGAATTGAATGAGATTAAAACTGAGGAAGATCGGAGGGTAGAACTGGCGGAGAATCCTCAATTCGACCCTGGGAAACTATACGACTATAATCAGCTGGACTGTAAGTTTGCGAGACTAGATGACCCGAAGACTCTGATAGCCGTCCTGAGAATAACAGTAAGAAATATACACCATCAAGGAAAATCAATTAGCTTCACTTATATAGTGGAAGTAAACCGGATTAGTCTCAGGGCGGATCTTATTCCGATGGACTCAAAAGAACTGCTAGACTTGGTTGATATGGTCTTTGACAGGAGACAAGAAAATTTCCAACTGAACAATATCTATAGACAGTTCGTGATAAGATACGGAAGAATCGCCTTCAACTCGGCGGAAAGATTCCCGGCGTGCTACGTCCACACAATACAACTAATATGAGGATAGTGCAGTGTAACGCGGATATAGCAAAAACCGTCTGTATTGAGCTCTCATACTTGTGTGAGAAGGTAAATGTGGACGTGGCATGCATATAAGAACCATAAATCAATAAAGAAAATTTTCCAGGCTTACCAATTGACGCTAGGATCATTTTGCCTAATGGTACAAACAAAATGAATGCAACAATATGTTTAATAGAAATATCGAAGTTTTAGTACACCTAGACCTCAATGACAGATGGGTCCAATGTACGGAAATAAAAACTTGGAAAATTATATATATTATTGTGAACGTGTACTGCCAGTTCTCCCTGACGAGCAATATTTTTGTTCAAAAATTGGAAAATATAATAAAGAAATATAATAACAGTAATATGCCGCTAATTGGGGATCTAAATGTAGTATCCACTATGGCACAGCCCCGGGACTGATGGAAATGACGAAGAATTTGAAGATCGTATAAACCAGTATAACCTATCGATTTTAAATAAAGAACAGCCATTTACGTTTAGAGACAGGGATGGGGCGGGGACGAACAGTGACGTTAGAGTGGCTAAGAGACAAATTAGGGAAGGCTCGAAAATTGGACTGTTATGGACGGAGAGACGATAAGTGCCCATAATGCTATTAGCATCGAGGTAAGGAGGAGCAGAATCAGGATAATGAACTAGATTTTGGGACAAATTAAAAAACAACCTAAAGCTGCCACAAGTGTAGAAGTGCTATAATATCTATATTTAACAGCTCGCAAACGAACTGGAGCAATCAATTAGGGAGACGATACGGATATCGGCGGCCAAACGGGTAAACAAAAACTACAAATATAAACGAAAAATTTATTGGCCAGCAAACTTGGAGAAATTAGGAAGTAAAACGAAAGCTGATAGAAAAAGGTATAGAGCGGCTAGAGATGAAAACATTAGACACCTGCAACTAAATAACTACAGAGCGGTTAAAGGAAAATTCGAAACGGAATAGAATCAATATAAAGAACGTACTTGGAACAACTTCTCAGAAAAGGAATTAAGTAAAGACGAGTCATAAAATATAAAATTATAATGTAGAAGATTGAATTAAAATGTACAAAATATACTCAGAAAGACGATGGAGAACTAACAAAAGACTGGGAAGAAACAGCTAAATTAATACTGCAAAAGTAATTCCCGGATGATGAACCAGAAAAGGGTAGTAACCTAAGAAATATAAGAGGCCCACCGACAGTATGAAAATAGCGTGGAAGAACTAAAAGTAAATAATTAATTAGTAGAAAGCGCAATTGAATGTCTCAAAAGTAATAAGCCACCGGGGCCGAATAACTTGAAAAATGATGTACAAAATAAACCAAAGAATAGTAGCTGAAATACTTGGCGCGACTCTTTGGGGAATGTATGATCCAGGGAGATTTTCCGAGTCAGTGGATTTGGGCAAGTTTAGTTATCCTGTTAAAAGGACAAGGACAGCCCCCATATCTTACCGATCCATCTGCTTGTTAAACATAATAGGAAAAATGCTTGTAAATACAATTAATGAAAAAGGAAACTAGAAAATTGCAATTTACAATATGGCTTTAGAAAAAAGAGATGAACAGAATATGATATAAATAAAATGTGATAAAATTAATAAACTAAAAATGGGAATGGTCGATACGTAATTGGGGTCTTCACTATCTCGGAGGCTTCTGATAACCTGTGGTTATTGGCGTTACTACATGAACTGAAATTAATGGGTATACATCCGAAAACTTGGCAAACCATCAAAAGTGACTTTGAAGATCGAAATATTGAAGTGGCGGATGGGACCGTGAGTAAGACCGCCCTAAAAAGGATGTCCTGAGGGTTCTGTGTTGGGACCGGTTTTTTGGGACTTGGTATTCCAGCCATGCTTGGAAATGCTAAATGAATTTCCGGAGGTGGAGCCTGTATTGGGCTATGCAGATGGCTTGGTGGTGATCCTGTCGGGCGACAGCAGACTGGAGTTAAACTAAGGAAAATACTATAACTCACGAATTAACGTTGTGGTGTAATATGAAAAATCTAACAGTATCAGCAAACAAAACAAAATATGCTCCACTCAAAGGCGAATTTAATGGACAGAGGGGTCCTATAATTAAAATTAGAAACAAAATAATAAAAAGAGAACATTTTTCAAATACTTAGGAGTAACATTATATGATAAATTTCAGAAAACAAGTGGACATCTAAAAGAATAAAACTATAAAATAAGCCATAAAACAATAAATACAACATCAAATGAACTGAGGATCCCTCGCAAAATAAAAGAAAACACATACCACGACATGATTATCATATTAGTTATGGGCTATGCGGCAAGTGCATGGTGCCATAAAGTAAGCGATATCATACAATCAATGATTGTCAATAGAGCACAAATACAAATATTTTGAGGTTAACTGTTTGGACGCCGCCGAAAAAGAAGAAATAATATCAGCAATAACCAGTGCATGGCAACAGCTTTGGAATAACAGTCACAAAGCAAGGCTATATGCAATATTTCCGAGCGTGATTGTGAGAGAGGAAGGGACTGATGCACTTCCTTAGAGGCAATAGACCTTACAAATAAAAATTAAAAGAATTAAATATAGTAGGAGATAACGTATGCCATAACTGTAGAGTAATAGCTACCTCGGAGCATATTGTATTTAAGTGTAACGAAACGGAAAATCTTGTTAGAGAACAAAGGGAGCTTTGGGAGGGTATAGAAGTTGCAAGTGCTTTGAGAAGTCCTGAGTATTCGGCTGCCCTTTAGGAGCTAACAAATGAAATATCAAATTACTATAAGAAGAAATTTATCTCTAGGAGGTGCATATAAAAACTCCGCTGTTAATCTTAGGTGAGAAGATCGTGATCTGAATTTTAGCCTAAATTCTGGATGAAAAGCTGATGCAAAACAGAAAACGGTGACGGAACTAATAATTGTGAAATGCTGGAACCCAGCAAAACTTCCAAAAGAGTGCCTGCCTGCTACATGGAATACTGGCGGCAGAGGATGCTCAGTTTCTCTTTTCGATTTTTGCGGTGATAAGTTTTTAAAGTATTGCGGTGATGAGTTATTAAAGCAAACATTAAACAATATGAAATAATATAGTGAATAATCAAGAAATAATATGCCAGGATGGAGGAACACCTTTATTCTTGGTACTAACAATTCCGCTAAGTGTTAGTGTTAAATGTTCAAGTGTGAGTGAGTGAAGTAAAGATGGATTGGGGAAAATTATTATATGATGTTATATGATACTAGCACGAAATCTAAACTCTCGTTGCAGGTCTGGCTTTGAATGTATGCAAATGAAAGTGAATGCGCTGTGATATGGCAGAGAGTACCTGTGCGGAAGGGAGGACCCAACTAGGAAAGATTTAATAGAAGCTGTAGACACATCATTCTTACGTTGCCTTTATTTTCCGTTCTTAAGTCTTTCGTTAGAGGTGCAGTACAAGAAGAAGACAATTCAAGTCTGCGTTTGTGTTGTCCATGTGTAGTACTGTGTTGGTTTATAAGTCTTTTGTATAAAATAATACAAAGAAAAAATTATCCCCCCTCCCAAGATGTTTCGGTATATGGAATGAAGGACCAGGAGAACTGGTGGATGCTTGGTCCAAAAAGCCGTCCCGCACCACCTCAAGTGAAGTCACAGGCAGGAACAAAAGGTATTCTCGGAATCTGAGAAGCGCTCAGGGGCAAACCTGCCCCAAACTAGGCAGGGCGAACAACTACCCGAGACATGGATCATTATAGATGCAACTTAGTTGTACTAAATAAGCACAAACAGGGTTGGAAAGGTGGGTCCTAATAAAATCAAGTAAAAAATCCACACTTGGCTTGCTAGTGAGCTTATGAGCTGTCAGATATGAACTGAATTATTGCTTAAGGCATTCGGGGTTATGCCGTGAGAGGAAAAGTTGCTAACAGGTGAACAAGCAGAGATGATTTTGTACGTATCCTTAATGTTTGCCTGGTGTGAATAAGGCAAATGTTTAGTCGGGATGGTTGGCTCTTGATTTATGATTTCAACCCTCGGAATGCTTTTAAAAGTTTTGTTGTGGATATAACGTTTAGTAGTGGGCACACTTAAGCAATTAACTGTCTTGGACCAAAAGTAAAAAAGGAATACCAGCGCAGATGTACTATTAAATCTTCTATGCTTATCCATCTCACTACTAACTCTATAATTTTGCTATCATTAAACTTTGAGAATTAAGAATTGTTCATGCAATACAACTTCTTGCTGTTACGAGAAATAATTGTACACAGAAACAGGATTGCATTTCGTTAACCTGATGAACGGCTGACCAATTGGCAAAATTCCAATTCCTCCTTCTTACATCCTGTTCGATTACATATTAGGTTAGATGAATGCGAAAAACAGCAAGGTCCATCATCTTCCAATTTGTTACTTGATAATAGAAAATAGTGGCACAAAAACATCCTATTTATTGAAACACGTATTGTATGAAATTTTTGTAGTTAGCATAGAGAAAACTAGATAGAATACATTAAATATACATATTAATTGTGATTAATCAGATAGTGGCTGTACATAAGTATATTGTTACTTCCTTACTCATCTACGTTTGTATTGCAGCATTAATAAAGTTTGACGTACAAATACATACAATCAATAAATTATATTTTCATGCTTATCGCTTAAGTTCCTAAAACATCTGATTTACTATATCTGTTATTTGTATGTCCTATTGTTAATAAAATATAAACACAAGAAATTTAGAGGAAGTGTAGTCATTCATCTTTGCAACATACGTTACAAAACTTGTTACTGGCTGTGTTTTAATTCACGTATACTATTGATCTATTCTTCCTTGAACGATCACGAGTAATTAATCTTCAACACTAATTTGGTTCGAAACCTAATATCTTTTAACACTGATCTGGGTTTTAACATTATCTGTCGTTTTACAATAGATGTGAGTCTAAGCTGTTTTGTTTTTCTCAGTTCATAAATAGCCTTGATAAGTATTTATCCCGTCTGATTTTCGTGCATTTACGAAAATGTAAAATATTAATGTGCATTTTTTTGACAAGAAATAAGAAATGAAGGTTAAAGCAAAGAAAAACTTACACATTAAAAGGAATATTACAGAGAGAGGTCCTCTTCAATCTTCCGCTTTTATCTTAGCTGGCGTTTCTTTGTGCAGTTCCTTTCCAATATCGCACGGTAGCCATAATGTGAACACTCCACTTTCCTTGATATCTGTACCACATTGGATTTATATCCTGATGAAATATTTTATCATGTTCACTAAAATCGCCTATATCTTCAGGATTATTTTCAATTGGTGTATCCATACCTCAGGTTTCAGCTGACAGTCTCACCGTGGGTGGTATACGGACTCGAATATTATCACCATAGGACACAGATCCTATGACAGTAAGGATATTCAGAAACACGGTTTGACTGTTTTACTGGCATGTCCTACAACCTAAATAGTGTAAAACAACTGCCATTGTGATTCGTAGGCTCCCGTCAAACCATGAATTAATCGAACGCCATTGATTTTCTTTTTCGAATAATCGTCTGACATTTTCTCCACGCGAGCTTAATACGCTTTCTTTGAATTCTTAATTTCATTTATGGTCTTTAGGCATCTAATGCTCACACCATGATAGAGGAAAGATTTGGGAAGGTGTCGGCCAAGGCCTACGTTGTAGTTCCCTTCCCGCCATTTGCCTGGGGTGTATTAGGAAAACCCTATAAGGATGTTCAGCCGCTGGGTTCGAACACACAACCTACCGAATGCTAGGGGAACATGTTACCACTAAGCTACAGCGGCTCGCTACCCTTTGTGTGGAGTCCAATACTTGAACGTCTCTGCTTCTTCCCAAATGAAGGCAGGTTTTCTATTTTTCTGTCGTTACTTAACAAAATACGATCACGTTTAGCCATTTCTCACCAGAGTGAATTACTGTTGGGCTGATAAAATTGTGGCCTGACCCGTAAATGTCTTAAGGGTATAAATAAAATTCAAATATACGACAAATCAACAGTCAACCACTGCACTGCACGGAAAACTGCTGTATATGCTGTCATATGCGTTTTAAAGTGACAGCCAACACTACACTGATGTCTACATAATTTATACTGAGAAGGCTTCTCCCTAGTATGAGTTCTCATGCAACTTTGCGATGAAGAGTTTACAATAAATCGACCATTAATTCCTAATGGAAAAGCTTTTCAGCTGTGTAGGTTCTGATCTACAGCCAACCAACTGCGTAGAAAACATATTTCCATAGTTGATACTGCAAAGTCTTATCATCTGTATCAGTTCTAAGAGGAACTTTTCAAGTGACTATTATCAGTACACTATATTCACATAATTCAATCACAGGCTACTTCCCACTATGCGTTTTCATGTGCGCTATCAATGGACTGCTTGCAGTACACTTATATCCACATAGTTCACACCTAAAAGGCTTATCTCCAGTATGAGTTCTTATGTGCACTTTTAATGAACTGCTTGTAGTACATTTATAGCCGCATAAGTCACACTCAAAAGGCTTATCTCCAGTATGAGTTCTTATATGCACTTTTAATGAACCTCTTGTAGTAAATTTATAGCCGCATAACTCACACTTAAAAGGCTTATCTCCAGTATGAGTTCTCATGTGCACTTTTAATGAACTGCTTGAAGTAGATTTATAGCTGCATAGCTCACACTTATAATACTTATCTCCTGTATGAATTCTCAAGTGCACTGTCAGTGAATTTCTTGCTTTATATTTCAATAAACATATTTCACATTGAAAAGGCCTTTCCCCTGTATGTCTTCTCAGGTGCCTTTCTAACTCAGGTTTGCAAATACATTTATATCCACACACTTCACAGATAAAAGGCTTCTCACCTGTATGAGTTCTTATGTGTCGTTTTAAACTGTTTATTAGAGTAAACTTATATCCACATAGTTCACATTGAAATGGCCTCTCTCCTGTATGAGTTCTCAGGTGCTCTGTCAACGAACGGTTAGAAGTAAACGTGGATGCACATCTCTCACACTGATAATGCTTTGCTCCGAGAGGCTTGTCTCCTGTGTGAGTTCTCATGTGCGTTTTCAAATGACTGCTTTGAGTACATTCGTATCCGCACATTTCACATCTAAAGGGCTTCTCACCGGTATGAATTCTAATGTGCCTTTTTAAGTGACTTATCTCTGTACACTTATATCCACATATTTTACACCTAAAAGGTTTTTCTCCTGTGTGTGTTCGAAGGTGCTTTTGCAAGTCATGTTTTCTAATGCACGCATATCCGCATATTTGACACCGAAATGGCTTATCTTTCATGTGAATTTTTAGATGCATTACCATGGAAAACTTTTTAATACATGTAAACCCGCACATTTCACACTTAAAAGTATTCTCTCCGGTATGAATTTTCATGTGTTGTCTCAAGTCACTTCTTACAGTAAACTTATGTCCGCATAGTTCACACTTAAAATGCTTATTTCCTGTATGGGTTCTCATGTGCAAATTCAATGAACTGCTTGCAGCAAATTTGGATGCACATATTTCACATTGAAAAGGCATCTCTATTATATGTGTTCTGTTTTTTTTTAAGTTACAGTTTTCATGAGGTTTATATCCGAATATTTCACACCTCTGAGGCTCCTCTCCTTTATGAGATATGGTGTTTTTTTTTAAGTCAAGCCAAGATAACAATTTGCTTTCGCGTAACCGATGCTTGTTAGGGGTAGCTACAGTTTGTTTTTTCAAAATGGAAGACGCGTTTGCAGCCGCATTAACTGTTTTCAGTTTCCCTCCTGACTTCTTTTCATTTATCCTTTTCACTTGAGACCCTTTCATATTATAAAGTTTCCTACATGAATCATTTTCTGAGGTTTTTCGATTCAATTTCCCTTCCATTATCATTTCTGTTTGAAGTTGTTGACTATTTGCGTCTAGTTCCATGCGACATTCAATAACTGTTCTCGTCTCATTACTTTTATTTTCCATGATTTCATTACGGCTTTCTAAAGGAACAACCGCGGTCGGTGCTTTTAATTCATCTTCCTCTGGAATTATACTTGAATGTTTAGAAATATTTTCCACTGAAAATGGCAAACCAATCTCCTCAAAATTCTCGTAATTATTTGGGAATGATGCAAAGGGAACTATTTTTTGTTTACTCTCTTCCTTTGCATGGCTAATACTCTCAACCTCTTGTTTAATAAACGATGAAGCTTGAACTGCATTTTCTTCATTTGATGAAAACAAGTTAAACAAATCTGAAAATATGCTAGGTACAAGATCATAATTTGGTTCGCTGGAATTTTCCTTGTCTGTGTTTTCGTATACGTTATTCCTATCAGTCTTTAATGATCCGGTAGCATCCTGAAAAATGTACGAAATTTAATATTAGATGTACGATTTTTTATAATTTACGAAACAGAATTTAGTTACTTTTTCACAGTATCTTAATATGTGATTCATCAAACATGCATCACATATCGGTGATAAAAACTAATATATTCTACATTTTCAAATATGAACACCTTCGTTTAGTTTACATATTTTCTCCCTTGATAACTAACTTCATTGCTTAATCGCATGCATGTCTTGCATAACGGAAATAAATACGTTGGAATTATATAGCTTGTCATCAAACAAACAAGAACTTTCTCACCTGGAGGTTACAACAACACATTAAATAGAAATATCAAATACTTCTACCTCTTCTTTTATATGGAAAAGTCACGATCTTAAAATACCAAAATTATTAACTAATAAATAGGCACCAAAGTATTTTCAAGACGTGACAACAAGAAGAACAATTAATTTATTTCTCAGTCCTTCCCATTCTTCTTTGACTTAAGACCTCTTATCAAATCCGGTTCCCAAACCCTCCCTACCTTGTTCTGTAATTACCTTGCTGTCATCGATGGGAACTCAAGGCTTTTCAGATTTACAGTAAGAACAATTGCCTACAGCCCATCTACTACTATTAATATCTATAGCTCATTCTGAGAAAGAAACGAAAATCAAAATTCAATAAAACCAGATGAAGCGTATTCGAGATGTCTATCATTCAACTCTCGGAAGTTAGTCTCAAGAGGACAGTCTTGACTTCTACATCTACCAGCTAACATGGTCAAGAGTATTTGCTTATAGTTTCGTTACAAGTGAAAGTGTACAGTTTGAAATAGCCGTTTTGACTTTGTGTTGCAAATCGAAAATAAACTTCCGAGAGTTGAATGATATATATTTCGAATACGCTTCATTCATTGCAAGATGTAGAAAAGGAAAAGACATTCTGTGTAAAGTAGTAAGATTCGTTGTTTCACCGAGTGAAAGAACTAAAGAGACATGGACTCGTATTTGAGTGATCATCTCAGTCTTCGTCCCGTGAAAAAGAAGACAGTGGTTTGAAACAGAGACATGACAGTAATAACAGGTATGTGCCAAGGCCTTTTTCTGTTCAGTGACTCAAGACTATCTTATTCCAATCTAGTAGAAAGATTGTTGTCGGATAATAATTTATGTTTGCTTATATTCAATAACCTATCAGTAGAATATTGCAAGTTTAAATATTCCCTATTATTCATGATAATTCAATTATATCGTTGTTATTCATTATTAGTTCCTTATATTCAATAAACAGTAAAACACAATTTATTTCCCTTTCTTTATCCAGAGCTGAAAAGCATTCTTTAGTAAGTAAGAACAGTGTTATTTCATTCAGGCAAGCTTCTGTGATCACGTAAAGTGTAAAACAAGTATACAATTCGCGATCATGTTCGTAAGGGTGACGGATATCGACTGCGACGAACTGCGCCCGCTTTTCATTATAGCAATATGATTGCATAAAACGAGTAGTTATTGAACATCAAAATATGGCATTTGCACTTCAAAACTTGGTGCGGTCGACAAATAAACACGGTGTAAAGCACTGATAAACAATATGTATCGGATGGTATACTCATCATTATATTTTAACTCGATGTGCAAGGGACAGAAAACGTTCGAAAATTCATAAACAGTGCATCGGTGGTTCTTTATGTCATTTACAATGATTAGCCCAACTCCTTCGCAAATTGATCTATTTTATAACACGATACTTCCTATACTGCAAATTTTCTTATGTATAAAAGTCATAATTAATGTTTACATGTACTATTTATTGCTAGCAATAGAAAACGAAAAATATGGATTCTAATTACTCTTTTCACTGTATTATTTGGATTTTTCTGCTTATTTTTTTTCAATTTAGTAATATTTACCATGTTGTGGTGAATTCTAAAACGTTGAGATCATCTGTTATATACAGAACTGCAAAAACAAAGCATTACTTATGCAATTACAAATTTTTGTGTATACAATTATCCTAACTATTCAGCAGGTTTTGTGAATTATTTTTTACATTAAAGAAAAATACACGTGACTTGGAAATCATTTTACTATGCACCTTGCAAATAATTTTGCCACAATTGAAGCAGTAAATGCTATATTTCAGTAATTTTTGTAAGGAAAAAATTTCCGATCTTAGCCTTATTAAGGATTTTAATATTTGTCTACTAGTACTTGTAGGAATAATCCACGATTTTCTCTCTTGTTTTTCTAGTAATATGGAATTGATATACAGAAGAGGATATGCCTATTGAGTGATCTTGCACTCATTGAGTTTATCTAGAAGCTAAAAGACCGCCTTCTTGTTTGTCTTTTGTATAGAGAGTATCTAATATTTCTCCATAACATTAAATCTTTCATTTTGTTTTCATGGTTCATACTATATGATATTCTTTTGAGTTATTGTAGCGTGTCGTGTTACATGGTACTGATTAAATGAACTGCTTTCTTTGTCTTTGGCACATAGCTAGCCATTGTGACACTTTACTGGAAAGCAAATATAGACGAATCCACTTCTCTGTCATTTAAAGCTTTCAATTTACATTGTGCCAGAAAGTACGTGGATTGGAAATAGATAAATCTTAAAAACCTTTATAGCCACTTGTGGTTTCAGAATTTGATGATGTATGGGAGTATTAATAGCTTTCGCTTCCTCCTTGAGCAGTCTTATCACAGTCTTCACCCACAGATTGTACACTAATACAATTTAGTAATATACTTCCAGCAATACAACTTAATAATGGGTATTACATATTTTAGGTAATGTCATTATTCCACTCAAGTAGGATCCTGAATGGCGGAAAATATGTTCAAAAGGAATACATACAGGTAGATCACAATTTTGGCTACGAGTATGGAATTAATTTCAAAAACATTAAAAATATCATGGTTGTTGACTGCGAAAAAAGCAATTACTATAGTTTGATCGATTGTTGATTAGTTATTCTTTTATAAATTGACAATAATTATTTTTTGTATTAATGATGTTTTATGAGATTTATATAAAAAGGACTTTTATGGTGTTTTATGTATTGAGGCATGTTCATACAATGTATTCAACATACCCTAATTATAGACTATACAAGCTTGTTACAAATAGATAGTCAAAATTAAAGTCAATGTTCTAAGACTTACTGAATTTATTGATAAAAGTTCTGACTGAACCTTGAAAAGGAAAGAGAGAAGAAAATGTTTCGTTCTGCAAATATGAGCAAATTTATCTTTTATAAATCGGGGATGGGGTATATATATAATGGGTATTAAACATTGTAATACATGCAATGTCATTATTACATTCAAGTAGGATCAAAAATGGAGGCAAATATGTTCAATAGCAATGTATATAAATAGGTCACACTTTTAGCTACGAGCATAACGTTAATTTCAACATCATTAAAAAGATGTAATGATTTTTTAAAGCGAAAACAAGATAATACTAAAGTTTCATCGATTGTTGTTTAGTTACTCTTCAAAATTCAGAATATTTATATTATCGTATTAATGGTATTCTATGAGAATTAGATAGAAATAACTTTTATGTTATGTTTAATGTATTGAAGGATGTTCATACAATATATTCAACATAATCTAGATATAGACTATACAATGTTGCGACAATTCGATGGCTAAAGTCCAAGTCCAAGTTTTAAGACCAATTTAATTTATAGATTAAATTCTGACTGAGTCTAAAACTTGTCTTTTGTTTACGTGCTTCGCTTGAGCGGCACTGCTGGGATGAAACACACCAGGCCAGTGCTGTATAAAACACCAAGTGTCGTCTCGCTCAGTGTAGGGGTCCTGGGTTATTCAGGGGCACCTTGGTATCTTCAAGAATATTGGGAGTAATTAGCCTAGATCAAGTTATTGAATGTAAATGATATATACGCATGATGTGAGGGCAAAATATGTGCAAAGGAATATTACTACCAAAAGATAATATATCTTATATGCTACCTTGATTCCTAAATATTACAAGTAAAACTATTACACAATCATGTACAAAACTAGCAAAATCTTTATGGCACACCCTCTTTATGGCTGATTTTCCACCGGACGTAGATGCCATTTTCCGTTCCAGGACAGAGATAAACAAATTAGAGGCCAACAGTACTATGAATAATCCAGATCGAAAATAGTCATAATAAAGTATAACTGTAGAAAATATACAAATTATAGTTTTATCATTTCACCTATCTTCCTATAAGCATTCGAATTAAATCAATGAACAGATGAAATTGAAATAAATTGCTGCTATACTCTCTAATATACATAATGCTTGTAAACAATTGATAGCAAATAGCATATGCGATACGGTACTATTGAGTACAAAGCAATATCAAATTAACAATAATCTAATTATAAATAAAGATAATAAGTTGGAAAGAAAACAATGGGTTCATTGAAAATCAATGTTGTTGAAAAATGTAAAATAATACACATACAATTATTTCTCCCTTAGTTTCCTATGGCCTGGATATTTATTGACGGGGTTATTAAAAATAACAAATTGCTGGTATATGGATAGAATCAAAAACAAACTCTAGTTCCTCAATTATGCATAAGACAATATTATAAAACACAAATAACGGAAGTTGTCGATTGAATAAGTCTAAAGTAACTTCCTAATGTTTATTATGGTGGTTCCAAAGTAAACTAATTGCTTTTCCGGAACGATATACCTTGGAAAAGTTTCCCACGGTTCTAAGGTAAAAACGGATAAAATATTCAGATCGCAAATTTTACTAACATATTCTAATTATGTCTTTCTGAATATTTCAAAAAAATCATTACCCATTATTTGATTGAAATGCTATATATTTGTCTGTAAACTACATGAACGACATCAACTAGAAAGTACGAACGTAGTTTTTATACCCTTGTTTACCGATCGCGCTTATAAAAAAATCACTTTTTGCCAATAAAATATAAATTCACACTACCTTTTATCAAGATTGTTGTTAGGCAATGTGTTTTTTTTAGAAAGTATATATTTCACTTAATGTGTAAATTACAAACTGAAATGGGAGAAATTATCTCTTATTCTTTGAGTTTGGCCCACCCTAACCGTTACATAAGGTGTTTTTTTTTTTAGATCTTAACAGCATGTGTTTACAGCTGTTTATAAGTTAATACATCATGTTCTCACTGTTTCAATATAGTACTTGTAACTTTCAATTCTGATCGATAACTTAGGCATTACTGATCATAAGACTAAATAATTTATTTATTTTGGACTGAGTTTCGCAGACTTTGCGTGAGGCTTCTAACAACAATTTGACACATCATTCACCTACCTGAGGCGAATTTGAGGCCCCGACAGAAGATTTCAAAGGAGAAGTTAAACGGTATCTTCCTGACTCCTAAATTTAATATTGCTGTTCGAAAATATACCGAAATTAATCCACTGGGACGCTTGTAAGTTGACTTGTTTTACTATATTACAGAAAACCAGCGATGATACGTAAAATCACAAATTCAATCTTGAACAGTGCTAAATTTGGATATAAAAGATTTTCCTTGCCATACTCGTGCTGTTGTAAGATGTGTCAAATTGGTATCATAAGCTTCATACGAAGTCTGTAGAACTCACTCTAGAGGTGGATAGCTTAAAACCTCTCTACTGTCAAGATCAGCAACTCTTAATTTTCAATTTGAATTTTATTTAAAGGCCTTTAGGCAACTTTGGCTCAGGTGGAATTGATTATGATGATGGTACAATTGAAGGATTGAAGATACTGAGGGGAAACGGGATGAGAAACCGAGAAAACCCATTCACACGTTATTCGTCCATTACAAATCCCGTATCACACGAGCTAGAATCAATTTGAGGCCGGACTCACCACAGATGAGCGGTCTACCACTGCAACACCGTGGCCACTAGTGTTAAAGTTAGATTTTCTTGATATAAATGAAAAATATAAACGATCTCGTGAACGTTTATATATTTTTAGCTATTCTCGTTCATGTATTTTATATACAAATACATCTGGTATAGTAAAAAGTAATCCATTATTTTTGTATGACATTGAAGGCTTGACTTACCATAGTTAGAATGATCCGATTGAGGTCACATATGCGCCGTTTTGATCGATAACGTGTTGAAAATTTGGAAGGTAATATCATGATGCCTCTTTCATTGGCAAAAAATTGAGACAGTCGATTTTCACAAGCCTCTCTTGAAGCGAATTTTTCACCAGCAAACGTGTTCGCCATGGACAGGAACAGATGGTAATCACTCGGTGCCAGGTCCGGACTATAAGGTGGATGCATAAGAACCTCCCAAACAAGCTCCCGGAGCTTCTGGTGAGTCACTATCGATGTGTGTGGCCTGGCGTTGTCCTGGTGGAACACAATGCCTCCCCTATTGGCCAAAGCTGGCCGCTTCTGGGCGATTGCTGTTTTCAAACGGTCCAATTGTTGACAGTATAGTTCCGAGTTAAGGGTTTGGCCGTAGGGGAGCAGCTCATAGTAGATAATTTCCTGCCAATCCCACCAAACACACAGCAAAACCTTCCTGGCCGTCAATCCTGGCTTGGGCCCCGTTTGCGCCGGCGCACCGCGCTTCGACCACGACGGTTTTCGCGTGACGTTGTCGTAAGTGATGCACTTTTCATCACCAGTCACCAACCGCTTCAGAAATGGGTCGCTTTTGTTGCTATTCAGCAGCGATTCGCAGATGGAAATTCGGTCCATGAGGTTTTTTTGCCTTAACTCGTGTGGCACCCATACATCAAGCTACTTTGTGTATCCAGCCTTATGCAAATGGTTCCACACGGTTTTTGTGCAAATGTTTAGCTCTTGGGCAATCGAAACAGTGCTTACATGACGGTCGGACGCGACAATGTCCATGATTTTATCGACATTTTCGACACTTGGCCTTCCAGTGGGTGGTACATCTTTGACGTCAAAATTACCGGAACGGAATCGACGAAACCAAAATTGCGCGTGATTGGCTGTTACAGTATCAGGATCACAAACACTATTCACATTTGCAGCCGCCTGGCTTGCGTTTTCGCCTTTATCGAAGAAAAACTGTAAAATATAGCGTATTTTCTCTTTCCTAGTGTCCATTTTTACGTGCGCTCACACAACACTGAGTCAACTCATCACAACTATCTGAACAGTGTTTGTAGTACGCAATCTCATCGTTTGAACGCCATCTCGTTGAACCCGATCGGACCTATACAACGCGAGATACAAATCACTGAAGCCATCTATTGGCAAAATAATGGATTACTTTTTACTACACCAGATATAACAATGAGGTCAAAGAAGGTTTATTTAAAAACAAAACCGAAAAAAGCCAAATTTCGAATGTTTTCATAAAATCTAAAGGTGATGTGAGGTCGGAGAATTTTATCCGTTTTAGATTTTCTTTTTTAACACTCCTTATTAGCGCATTTGCAACTTTTAGGCGTTAAAGCGTTTCGAAAAAGAAACCTTCCTTTTTGTTTGAACAACTCTAATAGAGATGTCACAGGCCTCCCACGCTATGTTTATGCATACTAGGGTTAACTAATAGTATTTATCCCAACAATGGAATTTGGTTTTAGAAGTACAAGATTACATTCACTCACTTATTAGAGAGAAAGTTTACTTGTATTTGTTGTTATAACAAGTAAGTCCCTGCATGTCGCGTACCGAGCAATAATTAAACGAAAAGTTATAAACGTTGTTTCGACCTAAAATTTATTACGTCAAAAGGGTTCCACATGTTACTACAGTGCGATATTAAAGGCTCTGAACTTTCAATGTAAATATCATAATGCTAACACAAGAACATACTTGAGAGTTTCGTTGCCTGGGGTAAATGTGTTCGGGTTTCAGTGAAGCGCGCTGAGTCTTTTATGTGAAGAGATCATGTTTTAATACGCGTTTCATATTTTACTATACATCGAGAGATCTCTAAAGGCGTTCAAACTACATACGTGTACACAAATTATTGTTATTTATGTTAGAAGTAACCGCGAGCTAAGGAAATATAAATAAAAATCTTACATAAGATTAATGTCTCTCGAGTCAACATGGCGCCTATATGGAAGGACATTGGTGATTTGTTGGAACGTCGATTTTACGCTCGGTCAACACCAAAGGTCTGTGCCAAGGAGTAAAATTCACACTACAAAAACAAGATTTACCATCGTGTTTTTTCGACTCTAGCCAAATCATGGGAATCGTGAAATTGTTTTCTGCTCCATTAAAGAATTACACAATCGATTTGAGTACAAACACACGACATGCTACATTTGATAGTCTTTCTTGTCTTCTGGGAAACAGTCAAAATATCATCTGTACATCATCTGCACACATGATTTTTATTATTCTACGTTGAGCTTTTGAGATAAACGTACATAACAAATATGTTCGTGTGGTTGATTCACTTTTGAGATGCACCTAAAACATGAGAGCATACAGATAAGAATTTAACTTCGTTTAACGAAAAGCATCACAATTTCAACAGTACAGTATATGGTCATTCTATTTTCAAGCCGACGTAGCTGAAAATGAAATTCACAAACTCGTTCTCACTCCCAGAGACAGACATAAATAGGCACACAGTTGTATTATAACTCCTGAAAAAGGTCCAAGAACAAGATGGATATATCAGAGAATTTTGCGAAGAGAGCAGAAAAGTTGGGAGTAATGGTAGCGAATAGCACCGACCTTATTACCAACCAGGACAA
Source organism: Lepisma saccharinum (assembly GCA_022664845.1). NCBI lineage: Eukaryota > Metazoa > Arthropoda > Insecta > Zygentoma > Lepismatidae > Lepisma > Lepisma saccharinum. The sequence continues at coordinate 9,426 of JAGDQP010019767.1, read as the reverse complement.
GGCGCATACTTCTTCCAGTCAGTTCTAAGCATTTTAGATTTCTTAATAGTTTATACATAGTTTTGCATTTGTAAAGCGTAAGTCAATATATCATAACTTTAATAAATTTGTTGCAAAATTATATCTAAAAAGTGTAGACTAGTTTGCAGTAATTAGAAAGTGTACAGGGTACAAAAAATATTCTAATTTGAAATCAATTATATTATGGTAAATTCAAGGTATCAGGAATCCTAATGATTTTTTTTTCATGACCAGTGTATCCATATTGTGATGGCCTTGGGCGCGCAAAGTGGGCTTTCAGCTTCCCTGTACAGATTGACAAAGTGCTCTGTACAAGCGATCCATAATGCACTTCCAATGCTGTCATATTTTAATTGTTTCAAACAGAGTTAATAGAAGATGAGTCAGAGATGATGAGATATTACGAGTTGGAATCAAATATGGAAATTGCACGCAATGCCACTTGAACGAATCTAACACAAAAACGAAACAAAGACCATGCCTTAAAAGTGTCCCGAATAATCTGCAGCTACTAACCTCCAAATCAAATACGTGCTTTTTCGTATCCTTTTCTGGGCGACTTAATACGTTCTCCGATATATTTTCTTCCTTGATTTCCCCATCGTTTGTTGAACAATCTTCGTTATTCTCACTTTCATTGGCGTCAGTTAAAGCCTTTTGCAATTGCTTATTGATTTTTATCGATGAAACCGTCTTTACAAATGAATCTCCACTTTCCTCAGTTTTTGTTTCAGTTGAACTGCATGACTGTAACACAAATATAAGGTAACTAAATTATGGTACATGTAAGACATTATGTTCTTATGTAATAACATAAATAACTTTGTTATAAATCGGAAAAATAACTATTTTGTACAATTTTAAAATTTTATGCAGACCCTAATGCTTGCTAATGTTTTACTATAACGGTCAAAAGTTGCCGAACAGACGGCGCTACTATAGCTATTAGTTTTTCAAGGTTATCAGCAAGAATAGCGATAATTGCGGAATATCAATTGGAAATTACTGTTATTGTTAATTATTTATGCATATTGTATTTTCTCAGAAGTAATTAAAGAAATTTTCATTCAAGATACATTTGTGAAAGTTGAAACTGCAAACATGTATCATGCAATAAGTGAAGGGTCCAATTTTTCGTTTCTTGAATATATTAATGCTATTGTTAGCTCAGCTTTGTACGTTTGCTATGCCATGTGCTTACAGGAGAAAAACGATGACAGTCCTTGAATAAACACGCAGAAATATATAGGTCACAGGGGTAAAGTAAAGAGTAACATGACTTTATTTTCCATTCTCTGCAAAACAACGAATGGTGGAATCCATCCTTTTTTTTTTTTTTACTTTTGACACCAAAGTCTATACTAATGGTGTAACAAGATTTTACCAGGCAGACGTAAATTTTGATTTTCTATTGCAATAATGTACAATTGAAGTACCGTCTTTTTCTTTATATGTAACTCTAGAAGGGTCCCTCTGATGTGCAACGCTTTAGTTTTGGATCCTATAAACCAAGCTTCAACCCGATGTACGCAGCGGGTAAGTTATACAATCGCTAGAGGCATACTGGCTAAATCTTTCTATTTTCAAACATCTCATTTCTCTTCTCTGCGGGATACTACTAATACCCTTCAACGGAACAATTTCAACGTTGTTTCCAGTTAGCGAATTAAAAGTGTTTCTTAGTATATATATACAAAAATATTGTCTTAAAGTTCGATCTGATTAAACTAATTTAGTCTCAGCTTCAAAGCTATTTTTGAAGCAATTTACTTATTTACAATTCGTCCCCACTTTTGAAATTCATGAATATGGTAACAAGTACGTAAGGGTAATATTCGGATGAAGAAGAGACTACATAAAAACTTTGGTATATGGCAACATTTTTGCAAGACCATCTATAATCCGTAAAAAGGGGCTAGGGTTGAGTATCGCCAGTAGTCAGTTATAAGGGATACTTGTACCAAATCTAAATACATTAGAAAGAAAGATAGTACATGCAAAATATGGAACTTAATACTCTAGTTGATAAACATTTTAAACTAACATTTGAAACGTTTAAAAAGATAGTATGTATGTTATTATAAACTGTAATATCTATAAAAATTATACTAGTTTCAAAGGTTAGTATCTTCCTACCCATTAAATATCCAGAACTGTAACGACCTTTCCCAAGTAACATACATGCGATTAATTCAACAGTCATTCTAGGAAATTTTGAGTGATCAATAGTAAGTAGTTGAGAAACAAACGTAATTTTAAACAATTTTTATGATTAATGGAATACATTAATAGGGTGTGTTTGTTTGTAATCATTATTATCAATTATAACAAATATTCCTTTTCGTAGCTGTAAGTAAATTGATTGTGTTAACAGAACTTTAAGTACTGAAAGCTACAAAATGTTTTACTAACTTAGTGATTTTAAATGCTATTTATCTATTAATATCAACGCACAGACCGCTAAAATTGTATTGGTTAATCGAGACATGAACCTATGGACCTCATTTCGAATTACGTTCTTCAATGCCAAAGTAACTTTTCGTTCAGATCAAGGACAATAAACAAATGTAGTAACAATTGGGACAAACAATTCATACCTGTAATAAAAGTCCGAGTGGAAAACTCGAAAATATGCATAACTATTTTTGAATGAAACTTATTTTATTACAAGTGGCAAATTTTACCATGAAACATATAATTGGTCATTCAATGTTAAATCAACAGTTTTTAACAAAATTCAACCTCACCTTCTAAGTTTTCTACGAGTTTTGGTTTATTGCTAGTATCCGTTGAGAATATTATTTTTTTTTTTCATTTTTTTTGGGGCGAGGTGGCTTTTGTTCTATGGAAGTTAAAATTGATAAATGTTTCGTGTTTTTAGCTGAAAAATTACTTATTACTCAGCAATAGTTTCTGCTAGAAAGCTCAAAAAGGGCTCACTCTAAAGCTATTCTAATAAGCTTTAATTTGGTATGATACTTGCCAGAATTTCAAAAAATTGTGTAACCCGAAAATTCCAAATTTGACTTTCCCAAAATCGGACATCTCGAAATTTTTCAAAATGGTAATTTGGGACGATAATGGGATCGTGATAAAATACTTTTGTTATATGCATGAGGATAGCAATAGCGGTCCACATTAAGATATAAAACTGTTGGTAAACTTTGTATTGTTGGGCTACTTTAGTAATTAATGATATCGGCTCGTGTCGAGCTTGTAAGTTTCTAAAATCCACAAACATCTTTGCCCCAGTCGGGATTCGAACCCGGAACACTGGAGTTCATAAACTTACACATCAGAGCGAACTCTTACCAAGGTTGGCTCCGTATTAATATGAATTATTTATGATATTTTGCGTTAGGCATCTATGGCTCAGGCTCGGACAGGAGATCGAAATGATGCAGTAAAATGTCGGCTTGAGCTTAACTTCAATATACCAACCAGATATTTGTTGCTTGCGATTGACGAGAAACAATAGGCTCACGTTAAGAATATTACTTATTATTGCAACCGGGTACTTCGATCTTGGAACCGGGAGCAGGATTAGTCTCCTGGAATTTGAAACTGATTATTCGGTCTGACACTTGGAAAGGAGCGCCCGGCGGGTACCGATTCCAATATTACGTGTCCGAACAGGATCCATGTGTTTATCCATATTACGAACCCGTTCATAATAAACTCAATGTGGACATAGTATTTTCCTTAGTTACACCAGCCAAATATCGGGTTGGAACCTTGAGCTTAAGCTCTGACCAATTTTGAACTCCATCATTTCCCCTAACATAGGCGCCTAACGCTGAAGGCAAGGAATAATACAAATTCTCAACGTGTGGCGTTATTGTCTTTTCCACCCCAAGCATATAACGGAAATTTTTTATACTTCACGATACCATTATACAAACATATATTATTTTTTTAAAAAATGAGATGTCCGATTAAGGGAAAATTAAATTTCATAATATTCGGGATACAAAATTTTGTGAAACTAGAATTGATATTTCCTGAATTTTTAATATATTAAGGCACAATCTCAGTGGGTTTTCCTGCCTTTTCCGTTTTACGCCCATTCAAAATTTATTGCTGGTAAACAAAATTTAACTTTCACGGACCAAAGTGATTTTCGTACTTCAATAATAAGTTCAATTAGCTTTAAGGAAATGTTAGTAATAACTTCAGGATTGTGTACAGACACTTTTGGGACATTGTTCTGTCTTAAAAGTGTCTGCACACAATCCTGAGGTTACTAGCAGCATTTCTTTAAAACTAATTGAACTCATTATTGAAGATAAGATAAAATAAAATGAATTGAATGGGGCGGTAACAGCAACGAACGAACGTTGAAGTACATAACGAACTTTGGTCCGTGAAAGTAAAATTTTGTTTACCTGCAATGAATTTTGAATAATTGACGTAAAAGGAAAAACCCAGAAAAATCCACTGCGAGAGCCTTTAAAAATTAATAAAAATATTTATGTCTGACTTCAGAACAGATAACATCAATCCTAAATAAACTGATTGGGATGTAAAAAGTTTAAAGTAACATTAGACTTACCTTATAAGTGGTATCAACCTCCTCTTTTATATATATTGATTCTTGTATAGCTTCCAAGTCGTGTGCATTTATATCGTTGGAAGCCATGACTGGCATATGTTTCAATAAATTCACTGAAATCAGCAAAATATGCCTACTATACGTTTCACACCATCAATTGGAAAGATTTTACAAAATTGTCATTTCAAAGCTCACCCAGTTCTAAGCCTCCAACGGAGAAATGTTTAACTTCAAAATTATTAAGTATTTTCTAAATGAAAAACAGCTGTTGATATCTAAAATTAAACAAGAAATGGTAGTTAGATTTGATAATTAATTTGCTATTATTGATATAAATGAAATATGATTGAGAGATATTTAAGCTAGATCCCTTATGACGAGAGAGATAAAACCCATTTACAAATTGTACTTAATATCAATATCTCTCTCGTAGTAACTGGATCATATTTTCCGATCAGTGAAGTTCAAGAACTGTCCAAACCCACCATATCTAAACATTGTCTGTTTATTCAATTCGGAAAACAATTAGTAAAAATTACTGGCTTTGCGAGCGTCTTATTGGATTGTAGAATGTAATAAATGAGAGAACATTTAAGAACTGCATTTATGTTAAGAACTGCAAAAGAGAAAAGGCAACAAATATCTATGCCTAAAGTTTCATACAACTAGAGACTTCACTATGGCCGAGAGTTTCAGTTTCTGTGCGCGTGTTCATTTGTTCAAGAGTTAAATGTTGTCTACTTTCCTGTCCTTTAGAAAACTTGTTTTCCTGCCCTTTCGTTTACCACTTTAGTAACAATACAGTTTACCGCAAGTAGTCAGGTACTAGGAAGAAGCATTTATTCAGATGCATATTTGTACATATGTAGACAGCACAAACACTAAGTTAAATTAGATACAATGTGAATATTAGGAACTATTTCCTAAATTTCAGGATAATTTCGAATTGTTTGCTAGTTCTGCCTAATGCGAAATATTCAAAATGGTTTATCTGGCTGTTAAACGTTCTTAGATAAAATTAAAACACGTGTTAAAATTTAAAGAGGAAATTATTTGTTCCTGTGAGACTATAGTAGTGGACTGGTGGAGGTATATATATTAGTAATACTGATATTTAATTATAAAACGCAGACATGTGTCCACACTTATTCTCGATGTTTATACTCATTTATTTCTCCCACTCAAAGAGGAATGTAACAAACATGTGAACGGAACCCACTTCTTGATACACTCTAAAAAAGGCACTTACATTGATCAGGTTCAAATTCGAGACAGAACCTTCACGATCGTGTTAGAAACTTATTTTGTCGTTCCACTCTGGTTGAGAGCTCATTTGATGGAATTGTGTGTCACGAGCATTCCAGAAGGTTAATGGATGGTTGAAGACTATTAATTAATTCAATAATTAGTGGACCAATAACAATGAATGTGTAAGATCAAATATCCTTGCGGCTAAAACGTCAGGTGTAGCTCACTGAGAAACAAAGTGATAAGTTAACATTTAAAATTTAAATCTCCATTTCGCTAGAAGGAAGATACCATTTCTCCTGAATTCATTCTTCATAAAATTCAACACCCCAAGCACCTGCTAGACTGCTATAAGTGCAGCTATAAAAGAATTTACAAACAAACTTTATTTATATCTTACCACTGCTGGCGATATCAACGTATATTTACTTCATATTCGTTACGGAAATTGTACGAAATTTAAAAATGAACCTTATTTTTATTTCCATTAATTACGTGCAAATTACACTGCCTTTACGTATAAAAGCTAATAAGGTTAGTCACGTATGTAATTAGAACATCAATCGAAATACATCGTTTAACTAACATTCACTTCTAATTTCTTTGGGATTATTTGTCATCTTTAGGTGGACAAATCAGCCCTTTGACCAAACTGTTAATAAATAATACTGGTCATACTTAGCATTTATAAGTCCCAATAAGAATATTTCTCCAAGAATAGTACAACACTTAAAGATATTGATGGAATTAACGAATATAAATTGACACGGCGCACAGTGTGCTATTTTGACGATCTAGAAGGACAAAATCAATTTTGGCAAAGTATCAATATACAGAAAACTGCCCATTATTCCAATAGAAGGATAACCATAGTTAATGAAAATAACACTGGTGGCTGTCTGCTCGCGAACCTAGCCGAGAGATAAGCCCGAACGTGTCCGAAAACACGCTCAGCGGTTCTACATTGCGCGCTAGGAAATCAGTGACATGACTTCGCTTGCCCAGTGTGGATCGCACAAGTCGCGTCGCAGCAGTTGGAAGTGGGGATATATTGGTGGTTGTATTGCGTCTCTTGTGCAATGTAGTGGTGCGTTGTAAAACATTCGGCTTGTCCGTAAGAGAGGTACGCACAACTGTGATTATTGGACACAAAATGAAATTGAAATGTAAAAAAAAACTGTGTGTTAGTACAGTATTCCGCATTATTCCAGAATTACAGTGTATATAAATCAAAGGTGGAACAACAGACTTGTGAAAACTGAAAAGTGTGTTTGCGCATATTTGCGCGGTGAAAGGATTGTCCCGTGGAAGTACAATGAAGCTGCAAACTCCCTATCACACGTTATTTGAGATATGCATACAAATTCACGTGCGACAAGATGTGATGCCTTGCTGACACATGTTAAGCAATCGGTTGACCGCTGGCCAATATTTGATGATGCCTTATCAAGTATTAAGGCATCACTTAGGACCTTTACTCACAAACTAGAAGTGAGGTGGAAGACAGCAGCCAGACGTCGCGATCGGTTTCTGCAAAATAATATCTTCTGGCTTAAAGGAAGTCTTCAAGTGCATGGCGTCATGACATCGCAACCTTGTACATCCCAGGGTCATGTTGGTAGGCCTCACAAGTCCTTCAGTGACTTCAAAGAAACGTAAAGTGAAGAGTCTAGTTGAAGAAACAAGCAAAGAGGAGTTGTCGTTGACCATGGAACTGAAAATGAGACAAGAAGGAAAGAGGGATTCTGCTCCAATTGTGACTGAACTTTCAAGTGCCTCTCCCCAGAGAGGAACTAGGATGAAAAAGTCCCGTCAATCGGTCCTCACCTGAACTCTTTCCAGAGCAAGATCTTGCTTTAATAGTGGACGCAAATATCTCAACTCACCAGTACAAGATTATACGCGACAAGGCCAAAATGTTGAAGAGTAGGATGTGTCCATCATATAATGAAGTAAAAGCTGCCAAAGAGAAATGTTACCCTCCAGGAATACTTGTGACAGACGTTTCTGCAGAGGTTCCCTTCCAATCAATGTTAGAACACACGATCAACAGATTAGTAGATGTACAGAAAGAGCTTTTAATCCATGTCGATTTACCTGTAAACAGTGTATTGGACCTTTTAGTGAAATGGGGTTGTGATGGAGCTGAACAAACCAGATATAGACAAAGGTTTCCCAAAGAACATCAAACTGATGAAAGCCTTTTTTCCATTTCCATGGTGCCCATCAAATTGCGTACAGAAAAGATTGCACTCTTGTGGAACAACCTTGCGCCCTCATCAACACGACTCTGCCAATCTATCAAGTTTGTTTTTGCTGAGGAGACAACCGAAGTAGTAACTGGAGAAGTAAGGCAAATACAGGATCAAATAACTAAACTGGCACCTATTAAGGTAAATGTCAAACATAGTGATATATTTGTGAAGCTTACACTAATATTTTTCATGATAGACGGTAAGGTGTGCAATGCAGTTTCAGCATGTGCTTCTACTCAGACTTGCTATTTGTGTGGGGCAAGGCCGAGTGAAATGAATGATTTCTGCTCAGTTGCAAACAAAGCTGTCAATAAAGACTTCCTTCCGTTTGGCCTGTCTCCTCTGCATTCTTGGATACGTTTCTTTGAATGCATCCTTCATATTTCGTATAGACTTGATATAAAAAGTTGGAGGCACGAGGTCCCGAGATGAAACGTATTGTTGCTAGAAAAAGAAACAGATGCAAGATGATTTTAGAAGAGAGTTTGATTTACTTGTTGACTTCCCAAGACAGCAAACAGGAAACACGAATGACGGCAACACTGCTCGCAATTTTTTCAGACATGAGGAATATCTGCAAAGATAACTGGTTTTGATATTGATATCATCAAACGTTTTCATGTCATCTTGGAGGTATTAAACTCTGGATTCCAGATCAGTATTGACAAATTTGAGCAATACGCACAGATCACGAGAGAACTGTATGTGCAGCACTACTCTTGGTACCCAATGCCTGTCAGTATACATAAAGTTCTGTTCCACGGAAAGGATATCCTCTCTTCTTGTATTCTCCTTATTGGCCAGCTCTCGGAGGACACACAAGAGGCCAGAAATAAACATCACAGGAAATACAGGGAACTCTTTACGAGGAAACCGTCAAGAATTCATACGAATACCGATCTGCTCCACAGATTTCTCATTACCTCTGATTCAGTCATTGACAGTTTCCGATATCCCCCAAAACAAAACACAGTCGTATCGAAGGAGATGTGCTCGCTTTATTGGCGGAGCCTGCGTCTCACGCTTCCAACGAACATCAGACTTCGTCAGATGACTCATTGGCCAACAAACTCGGCAGCTGTTCAGAGAGTGATGGGTGAATACACCAAGTTGATTGTTCTTTATACTTTATGCTTTTGTATTCCAAATCCATGATGCGTCAACGCTTTGTGTCCAACTCCAATGTGCATTGCTGTTTCCTACAGTGCGGTTTTTGATTTGCTTGCTTTTCTTATTTTGTTGTTGTTCTTTTTCGTTTGTCTTCGTGTGAGCAGCACTTTCGTTTTTGTTTTTCGTATTTCATGTGTTTCTACAATCGTTCTTGTGGCCTTGTATTTGATATTATTGCAA
>JAGDQP010019766.1:0-34371 GCA_022664845.1 Lepisma saccharinum | reverse complement strand
GAAACTTGGACATTGAATGCGCAAACGACTCAAAGATTGAGAGTCACACAAAGAGCAATGGAGAGGTGCATGCTAGGAATAACCAGGAGGGACAGTAAGAGAAATGAATGGATTCGCGCACAAACAAAGGTAGAGGATGTAATCAAGAGTGCGAAGAAGATGAAGTGGAGATGGGCCGGTCACATAGCTAGACGAACAGATGGAAGGTGGACGACAAATGTACTACAGTGGATTCCTAGAGAAAAGAAACGACCGAGACGACGTCCAAATGTAAGATGGGTAGATGAAATCAAGCGTTTTTCAGGAGCTACATGGATGAGGATATCAGCAGACCGAGATATGTGGAAAGAAAAGGGGGAGGCCTTCATCCAGCAGTGGATAGAAAACGGCTGAATATGATGATGATGATGATGATATATATTTATATATACACCTCCAATTATTCATTATATATATAATACTCTTATAAATTACTGAATATTAGGTTGAGACTGCCGCATTACAGAAAATACTGTAGACAAACGAACTGTACATCTTTCATAAGTTTTCAACAAGTAAGAAACCGTGAGCTAGACTTCTACGATAACCGCAACGGGGTTGGTTACACTGCTAAGTAGAGGGTACTTTACCGCGGAATCTCACAGCATAAGGAAAGGAGGGCGGAGAACCACTTACAAGCCTTCGAGGGAAAAGTTGGTTTATCTTTTGAGACGACTATAGCAAAGGTTTTGAGCGAGACGAGTTCAAACCGGTATAGAACACAGATCGTAAGGCAGAGTTCCGAGAAACAACGGGGGGCAATTTTCATCTCTAGAACTACTAGGCCTAGGAAGGTGGTTGAGGTCTCTTTGGAAAGGTCTCGTCGCAACTTTACAGACGGAACATTGATCATCCAAATAGGATGCTACTTGTTGAAACTTTGCGGTAGCACAGTTCCCCGACTACGCTTCGGCTCAGATGTATAAATTTTAAATATAAAGTCCCCTGAGAGTTAGATAATCGAAACAACATTTAATAAAATATAGGTGTTGCCTACCCTTGAGGATGATCGTTACAACTACAAATGAATACGTGGAAGAAAACGTTGATTTCACGTTAATAACACAGTTGAACGTCCGCCTTTTCAACAGTTTTTTGAACGGTCACACGCGTTATTTAAACGTTATTTCATTGACAATTCAACGTTGAACGAGTGGGACATTTTAACGGTGTTTTCAACGCGAAATGAACGTGTGCATTATTGGGGAACATGCAGACCTCATGCAACACCTTTTGTCCACATTTTATCCTTCAACTCTCAATGTATTTTAATTGATTAACATGAATTGAATATTTTAATTTGGCCTTACAGAAATTTGGAATTCAGACTTTTGTTTTAACAATTTGTCAAATATCACTGAAGTAAACAAAATAATTCTTAGCTATAGACTGTGTCAATATATTTAGTTAAGCTACTTACATACAATATATATTAATTGCAATGGGCAAGTCAAGGTAATGATATGTCAAATTTGTATCACATCCGCTCCCAGAACAAGAGCAAACAAAGTTAGTGTTCGATTTCCCAGGAGGAAAAGGTTAATACTTTCTGCAATCTGCATGCTTTTAATTTGTTTTTCACACGCGAAGAATTATGTTAAGAATCTTTATTAGACTAACTTTCTCCTCCCCTTTTCCACAACTAACTCTGTATCTTGGCATGAGAGAATCAGTCTAAATATTCACACAAGATGTAAACTGCCTTGATGTTATATGCTAGTTGATAAATAGTCTAATTTGTTTTTGCAAATCCATTATTTTTTTGGTGTGTGTGTGGTTCAATATCGGAGACTGAACATCTTTCTGTTGTACACTGTAATTTATAAGAAATTCTCGAAGGAAAGGATGTTCCAAAACTGTAGATAATAACCAGAATACATGAAATATTCGTTTTAGATTTTTGCAGGATATACTGTGAGGACTTATAGAACGGTTCTGTCTGTCGACAACTTTCAACTCAGGAATTATTTGAGATAGGAAGGTGGTTGACGTGTCGTTGGAAAGATCTTGGTGAGACGAACTCAAACCCGTATCATTCATACACATTGCAGGGGCGGTTCCGGAGATGGAGGGTGCAATTTATAACTTAGGAACTACTTGGGCTAGGAAAGTGGTTGAGGTGTTGTTGTCAAGGTCTCGCCGAAACTTCTACAATGGAACATTGATCATACAAATAGGATGCTTGCTGCTAAAGCCTGGAAGTAGCATATGTGCACCGGCCCACTTGTTTAAATCTACGATTAGTTTATCGAAAGCTGACAACCAGAACAAAATTCATTGCATTGAAAGAATGTACTTTGTCCCGCCTACCAACAAGGAAGGGAAGACCGTTGCTATGGATACCTTGTAACGTTACAATAAGCAGCGTATGAGAGCACCTATTTTCCATAGCTTTTTAATGTTTTTCGTCTTTCCGCTGCTACTGCCGTGGAGCCGCTCCGCTCAGACATATTCACCAATATACAGAAGGTGGAGGGAGAGGGAGGAGAAAAATCGCAATATCGCAAACCGCCTCATGCAAGACTCAGTTTCTGCTCCTTTACGCCACTAACCCGAATCCAAACTCTTGAATGATAAGGAGTATAGCCTATCCGGAAATACTATTTATGAAAACATTCACATTTATGAAGAAATGTAAATGTAGTTTAAAAAAGATTGGATTTTTTTTATATCAGTAATTTTTGCTGGAAATAAGTCTGATACTCAAGCACATGGATCCCCTTCTGCAAAAAAAAAAAAAAAACAGTTCTATAACGTAAAATGAATTCCGAAATTCCTGGTCGAAATTAAGTTTTTAGATATTCCCCAGCAGCTCACATGAGTAAATAAAAGCAAAAAGCTGATAGATCGCAAATTACAAACAAGTTAGAACTGCAATTCCACAAACAATCGCAAAGTCTCCGGTCCCTTGATAGCATTTTGTTCATGAAATATATAATTGGCATGGGCTGGCTACACTGACAACAGAGTTCGTGAGAAATCTCAATCGTTAGCTATTATATTTTACTTTTCCCCTGATAGAAACGCTTATATTAAACTATTAGGGAAGTTTCATATAAGTGGTCGGGGGAGGGGGGGGGCAGCCCCTCACGTCCCATTCTTTACGAAATTTACCTTTGTATAGGCCTATACAGACATTTGCTCGATATTTTATTTACCCCGTCCCCTTAGAGAAACAATTACTTTGTATTATTTATAAATTGAACGTCTGAGTGGAAACAGTAATATTCCACGAGTGTCAACTTTTGGGAAATTACAAAAAACTGTTTTGTGCCCAAAACCATAAATGATAGAGTAAAAGTTAACATTGCAAATACGTATATTCGCCTATAGACAAGAAATATCATGATAGAACTGAATATCACTTCAACTAATTAATTGTGTATATATTCAATGTATTGTGTCGTGGAATATTATCTTTCTTCCACTCACTACAGGATTTTACCAAAAAAATGTATAAATAATTACTTTTCTGTTAGTATTTTTGTAAGATATGTGTCTTAATGTGTACATAATTGAAAAATACAAGCTTTATTTAGTTTTTTACTCTTCAGGGATGTATACAAAAACTATATTATTCTTAAATTGCCTAATTTTCCTCGTTTACTTATTCGTCTTCTGTTGGAATTTGTAATAAGAACGAAACGGTTTGAATGGAGAAATAGGATTATTAGGTATACAGTAATAATGAACAGTGTGTACTATACAACAATAGGCATTGCAAAATTCAATATTGTATTATGCTTACCTTCAACTCAGTAGACAGCCTTTATTCATCCTCATCGCTGTCTGCCATGTTTGTCGGTAGTTGTAGTCATCATAAAACTGTTGGTGTTCACGAGGGATGTACTGTTTCAATTTTGCAATGTCCTGGAGTTTCTTTTGGTTTACTGCAACTTTTCCAGAATAGAGTTTGTCTTCAGGAAGTAAAACACTCGCATGATGTCCTTTAAGAAGTTTGAACGTAGAGTTTGCTATGTTTTCTGTAAAGGGTATATAATCTTTGGAACGTAGTGCTGATGGCAAACTTCTTATTTCTTCTTTCAACATCTTTAGTAGATTTCTTTAAATAGTTTGGCCACCACTCTTGAAAGTTCAAAATATCTCCATTGGTTACTGTTTTGACTTCAAACTTTGGTTCAGTGTTCTTGGCGTTTGCAATGATGTCTTCACACTCGCTAGGCATGTAAATGCGGTCTAGCCGACGAACAGCACGCTTTACAACTGAAAAATTTCTGTCACATAGCAAAAAACTATGCCCGCGTACTGCAAAATGGTGGATTACTGAAAATCTATCATTCAATATTAAGGCCAAAAACAGTCTTGTAAGAGTGTGCTTACGATTTTGGCTACCACAGGTGTCACTGAACACATGTAAATCCGTGACTTCTTTAGGGATAGTGTTTATAAAGTCAAGAACAAAACTACTTACCTCATTTGGGCCTTTTTTGGCTGCTCGTAACACAAACCATGCAACAGCACAACAAACTCACATTACTGTAATAGACGCATGTAGGCTGCTACTAGCACAGCCCTGTGGAAGACAGAAGCACTACCACGCAGCGCGGTGTTTGAGTGGAAGAACAGTAACATTCCGGGAATGTTACTGTTCTTCCACTCATCGCAAACTTATCAGCGTCATTTCACACATGTGGCAGACCGGATTATTATCCTTGTTCTTTTCGACGGTAGGCACACATTTAAACTAGATATTGGCTATCTCTACTTTTTTTTGGAATTTTTGGAATATTACTATTCTTCCACTCACACGTTCAATTTTGATGTAAGTAGTCGGAGGCAAGCCCCCCCTGGCCCCGTCGGATGCCTATATTTGCCCATGCACGTGCGACTTGACTGAACTAGTCTAGCTAACACCTTTCGAATCACACCTCAAGCATCTCTCTACACCTTGTAGTTCCTGATATTTAATTTCTGGACAGTCAGAAAGAATGAGCGGAATTATAAGGCCCCTTTTAGCTATCAAGAGACATAAAAAACGAAAATTGAAGATAAGAGAGACATAATAAATGAATCGTACTATAAGGCACTGAGAACAGCAAACTGAAGTTACTTCAACGTATTAAAAATTTCAGAATACAAGTCAAAGTTATGGAAAAAATACTAATATTCTGATAACTGAATATTTTCAACTTTCGCTTTTATTTCATATTGAGTTGAATTGACACGTCAACTCCGTGGCAACAATATTTCTACACGCAAAGCTTTGCCACTGCGAATTAATGCTAGGTGGGGTGTGAATCAGATCTCAGTAAATATGCGAAGGTTGCCTGATGACAGAAAAAGGAACTATGGGTTTTCAGGAAGTCAATTTAGAATCTCAGTCAGATGTAATGCATGTCACATGTGTCACACATACAAATGTGAAAAATATCAATTTTTCGCTTTTACCTTTCAGCTGTCCGTACAACGTAATAAGGCTCTCTTCTGTGTACAATGTTACAGACTCTTAGTAATCACAAATTGCAGTGCAAAATCATAAAAATAACATCATATATTCAGGTGTGCACATGAAGTTAAAGGTACTATTTAGGTAGAAATCTTCTTCGTTTAGCCGTTTCCTCTAACTTTTACAATTGGTGACTCTTTTCAGCGATAAGCAGTAGGTGGCCATCGTGTTTATCATCCAACTGTTTTGATACCTTTGTTGAATATGTTTAAGTCCTGGTGAAAGCGTGAACATGAATGTTCAACACTCTCAAAAAAAAAATACGCTTCGTGAACACCTTAAACAAGTAACCTTTTTTTTTATATCCGTAACGTTTCTCTACACAGATGTGATCAAAGTTCACTTACTTAGAATACAAAAAGAGCACACACATATTTTATGATGATATGTTTACGATTTTTAAAAAAAAACTGACGTCATAGAACGAAATAGATTACATGTTAGAAATCAGCGTAAAAATTTAGTTCAGGACAAGTTGTTTCCAAACATCAAAATCTCCGCAGAGCAGTGTAATATAACAACATGGCACTGGAATCAAAATGTAATTGAACTTCGCTTCCATTTTGAAGTGCGTAGAGTATATGAGGAAAACTTCCTGCAAGAATTATCCCATCCCCGAAGCAAAAATATTATATTTGATAGGAAAAACAATACCAATTATCTTTCAGTTTCCTCACTAATCCTATGGAAAAGTAGCCTTTCTTTTTGTAAAATTCCTTAACATTAGTTGAACACTTTTAATTACATCTTTCGCAACATCATCGTTACAAGACATGATATTCCTTCTTCCTATTTGTCTATGTTTATGAACACGTGTGCCAGTAAAACAAGACGGAGAAGGTCAGAGTCAAGACAGATACGGGTGTAAACATAGCGTGGAAGCAGAATTATTGTAACGTGTTTTGTATTTCAATACGCATGGCTGGCTACATATACATACACAGACACATCAACATACATGCATGGAATATAACGTCCCACCACCCCCATTCGTAGTTTGTCTCAGCCCACAAACGTGCAATTTACTTCGAAATTTCTTTTTTACTTGTCACGGTGAATGATTATTTCCCCCCGGTTCTGCGCATGTCACTTGTCTCTGCTAAATTATTCTTTTCTCTTTAGCTCCGCCTTTACCGCCACCTTTTGTTGATTGAGACAAACTACTTACTCGATGTAACTGAATTTCATTATTTTTATGTCATGTTTACCTTGCGCTTATGCTGTCAAGGTATAAAATGTATGAATGGTCCCATGGTGTATGTACGGGTGTATAGATGTACGTATTTTTGAGGCGTGGCAATTACACAGAAAAGGATATGTTTACAAAGTACTTACTTTTTATCTGAAAATTTCAGTCAACGAAGTTTTTGCTCCTAATTTGAGCTACGTTCGACTGACAGCCTTTTTAAATGAATGACCTGCCATATTGAATTTACTACTCTGAAGACAATGAAGAAGTTCTCTAAACATTCAACACGAAGTATTTATTTCCTATGCTTTAGACTATGAAACAATGTTAAGCTTATCAACAGTAGTGTAAACAATAGTCTCCAGAAGTGAGACACTTGATTTTTCCGCTTCCTGGACTCTTTTGTGATCCACCATCGTGATTTAAAAGGTAAACCATTATTCTTCTAATAGTGTTCGATAGAGGAGTCCCAAGATAAAGCTGAAAAAATAGTAAAAAATCCTAGATAAAAATAGTGAAAAATATTTTGTAAAATATTTTGTAATATAAAAATGGTTTTTAAAAAAATCGCATATGAAAACAGTGGAAAATTCCAGAATATTATACTTAATTTCATAGAAAAAAAAAGGACATTTAGTATTCAAAATTAGCATAAAGTAAGGTTATAGGGTAAAAATGAAGATAAGAAAAAATATTTCAAATCCGAAGTTAATTTCTCTCTATCTCCTTTCACTCTGCTTTGAAGACGGACGGACGGA
Organism: Lepisma saccharinum; assembly: GCA_022664845.1. Classification (NCBI taxonomy): domain Eukaryota; kingdom Metazoa; phylum Arthropoda; class Insecta; order Zygentoma; family Lepismatidae; genus Lepisma; species Lepisma saccharinum. The sequence goes on along the minus strand of JAGDQP010019766.1, from coordinate 26,918 downwards.
CTAAATGAAATTACAACAGGCTCAAAATTTTTTAGGCAAAAGTGGTGCTAAAAGTAATGGGTTAGGTTACATTAGGAGGATAATCCAGAGTCAGACACTATTGAGAATGGCTTTACAAGCTTATTACAACCCGATGATAGACCTTTAATGTTTTAATGTTCTACAGAGTGTTTCCAATTTAAAGACTTTTGCTCTTGAGAAAATTAAGAGTAGTTGGGTAGTGTTTCCACATAAGGTAATCCTCTGCAAATAATGGGAATTGACATGTCGCGTGAATAGTTTTTAAGTTATCCTTTGTGAATCGAACCGTTTCCCATACTTAGGCATCATATTCACGAATTTAGTCTCTTTGTCTATGTGAATTGTTAGATTTCAGCACGAAATACAAACAGTCAAGAACTTAAAATTACATTCTCACAGGTGAATTTAATCTTATATACTGTATGTATTCAACAATAAAGTATGTAAGTTGTTATTTTTTTTTTCTTGGCCTTTTCAAGGAGAACATCTATTTTTTATGTGTTGGAGATATGGTATTCCGCAATCTTTCCGTCGTTATATGGTAATTTCATGCAAATATCAAGAAATCACATAGAAAAATTATGTAAGATTTCATCATAGCAATACTAATCTCACTACATAAGCCGTTTGAAATATAACAGATCATTGTCTGAGGAATATACCTTAGTTTGGAATACAGAATTTGCTTAAGAATACACGACAGTCAATATTCAATGTGCTATTGCCTCAAGAATAATTTCATATACGTATTAGTTCACACTACATTACTTTCGTACTATCAGTATTCCTTATGACTATAGCAAAGGGAACGTTAGCGGAACTAGGACAGCTTGAATATATACTTCTCTCATATTTCAGATCTCAGTGACATCTTTTATTTCAGTTTCATATTCCTCAACTGATAATATACCATGACATCTGTATCGAATTTGGTGAACACTAGCATTTAACTTTTGAAGAATATTCTAGGGAAACTTAAGAAGAGAAAATATTACATAAATGTTAAGTAAGGATAATGAGTGCAGAGAGTAAATTAATGGAAAAAATTCTTTATCAGAATACTCCAAAGTATATTAGGGATAAAATTTACTTTATGTACTCCAAACTTGAACCAGCTACTGACCAACATTATATGCTCTGCACAACTCTATTTTTAATAATAATAATAATCTCTGACACTTTCATACACACAATCTGATGGGTAGTGATAGAAAACCTGTTACGGAAGCTACACTTAATAATTAATTCGTAAAATAAACACTCCGAATTCGGAGCCGTATATGGTGACACGCTGAACTTACTAATGGCGTCACACTCATATAGCATTTGTTTGAGCTTTTGCGTTCTTTTACTGTTTACAATAATCAGTTACTCCCAATCCCCACCTATAGTTAAAGCTCATATAGTTCCACGTTTATCTACGTCTTTCTTCCTTATTACTCTGCTTCATAACTCCAGAACTTATTCTAATTTGCTTTTAAACACTCCTACATGCATTCTCCTCTAAATTTTACATTCCTTGGAGTAGATAAAGTAAATCTTAACCGTAAAGTAGTTACACACCACAGCAAAGAAATTGCGACTCTCAATGTCCGGCCCACCCAATGTTAGACCACCCAAAAAACTTCTCCTTATCGTGCAATTATTTCGGATAAAGAGCTCCATCTTTCTACTTCCCTTCCATGTAGAAAAAAGCAGCAAACAACATTCTCAGATTTGTTTCTAGATATACATGAATTCGTATAGATTGAACGAAAAGACAAATGGAATGAAACCATATACAAAAGAAATAAACCAGGAAGAAATTTAAACAGAAACATACAAAGAGAAGTTCAGAACCGCCTACAAGACGATTGGCGAAGAAAGAAGATAATAATTATAGACCAAACAGGTAGTTATAATAATTGAAACACCTGCTTACATTTTATTATAATCGTCGCGGATAGAAAAATCATACATACAGAGTGTGGCAAAGAGAGAAAGGAAAAGAAAGGTAAGCAGAGGAAGAGGCACAAAGACGAATAGGGAAAACAAAGAAAGGGAGAAAAGAGCAATAAACAAAAATAAAAAAATCCATATAATTATTATGTACATACATTTTTAAAAATCTTGTGACTGTCATGTATAAAGTTTAACATCTCGTATTAGCGTAACTCTCTTTCAAGAGATAAATCTCTACATCAATTGCAAAATATTACTTATTACTACCAATTAGGCCTACATTAAATCATAATCATCAATTACAATGTTAATACAAAGATCTAGTTGTTAAAATGCTCATTAAGTAATGTTCTAAAGCACTGAATTCGAACCACTCAATCTTAAGTTCGAACCACTTATGTTCTTAACTTGTTATTAATGCATTTATATTACATATTCTACTCCATCTGTTTCTTTCCGACCTTCAACATCACCGCTTTGATTTCGTTTTCACTTGATTGTTCCTTGAGGAGTTCCAAAACTGTAAATATGTTGGAATATTCTATCATCAATCGTCTGCTGAATTTCGAGTTTCAAGATTCCAATTCACTTGTTCATCTTCTTCAACTAGTAAATTCATAAACATCCTCCAATCACGATTTATTCTGTATTCGACTAAACATTTAACGAATTTTCTGACAATGCCTTTTATATTATGACCAATTTAAAGTTCCAGAAATGTACATGACAGTTGGAGTAATATGACTAAAAGCTTTGGCCATGCCACCGAAGCAAAAGTATATATCTTCTTAAAGGAATTGGGTGCGTTGATTACAGTTTGTCTCTATCACGGACGAGTTTAATTATAGCTTATGTATTATTTAAACATAAGAAATTAAAATCGTCTTCATTTTATCCTATGAAAAATGTTCCAAGCAGAGCATATACACACAAGGAAAAGATTTTTCATCTCGTACAATACCACTTGTACACAGGACGTTAAAAAATTCTGTAAAGCAATTTTAAAAACGTTAATGCAAGATAAGAATAATTTTGTGTCTACCTAAAACGTTGCCAATAAAATTTATACATATTTAAATATAATAATTGCTAACGTTAGGTATTAAGAACATTTGATCTAGGTTGAATTTGAATTTAATTAATGACCTTTAGGTATCTAAGGCTCAGGCTGGAAAAGAGGAGGGAAAGGATTCAGAAAGGTGTTGGTCAGGGCCTATGTTGAAAGTGCCATTAAGGCGTTTGCCTGGTGTGACTGAGGAAAAACCTTGGAAAAGTCTCAGTCAGGATGGTCGGCCGCTGAGATCGAACCCACGACCTCCCGAATGCTACGCCAACGCTCTACTACTGAGCTACGACAGCTCAGTTTGATCTAGTTTTGATTAACGATCTTTGTTTTAACCGATCATTTATTCAGATGGGACCTCCATTTTACATAAAAGATTCGATTGAAACTCAGGTTGGATTCAAACCAAAGTATAGATGGCAGTGTGTGATGCCACTTATCATTCAAACGACTCTTCCTGTCTCTCAATCTCGCTTTCACTGAACCTGAATTAAAGAAGTTCGGCACACTTTGAATTTGATTTTTAAGGCCTTTAGGCAACTTTGGCTCAGGCCGAAGTTCGACGCAACTTTCAACTTAGAAATATACAGGGTGGTTAAGTAATCTTCAAGTAATGATAGCATACAATAATAATAATAATAATAATAATAACGATAAAAGGTCCTAGTAACCCGGTGAAAAATCGGCCGTGTTTCGGAGCTAGAGGCTGTCGAAAGCGTGGGAAAGTGAGCTGTTACGTAGTGTTAGAAATATGAAGCTCTAAAGTTCATTTTCCTGTTGTTTCGAAACGCGGTTGAATTTTCACAAAGTTGATTGGGACTTTTTTTTCTTTAATTTTTTGTGTACTATCATCTCTTGAAGTTTGTTGGTGCATTAGGTATGCACCACCCTGTATACACAGTAAAAAAAGTTTCTTAAAATTGGGAAGAAAGTGCTTATCAGTGCACGGAGATATTATTTTCTAAGAAATGGAGTCAGCATTCTCCTTAATAAAAAATGAGAACATGGCAGCTCGGTGCACAGATAAGAACTTTCTTCCCAATTTTAAGATACTGCTCTTTTTTTTTACTATGTATTTCTCGCGTAAAGTTGATAGCTTTTATTTAAATACTCGCATCACATCATTATAACCGCAGGAACTAAGGACCTTGGTAACACAATTTTATTACTGATACTTCTTGGTTCAATTCTTCCTTTAATTCGTTACCACATTTCTGTGAATGAATCTCCATAATCTCGATCTCTATCTATGTTTTATGTGGTTGGTAAGCCCGAAAGAAATGATGTCAATATATATAAATAAATATATAAACACATGAACAATCACAGGAAATGTTATGTAGCTAAGAATTCCTGCGTCGTAGGAAATTTTGAGTGTTATTTTCGAAATATACAACTTAAAACAGCTATTCTATATCAAATAATTGTTGTTAGAGTTGGGAGAAATCATAGTGATGTGGGAATGATTAATAGCCCTAGTAAGGTGCTGAGTCAATTGATTGATAAGGTCACTTATGCTTAAACTTCACAAAGTATGGATAAATGATCGTATCATAACATTAGAATTGATTATGGTGACCGTCCCAGAACCAAATAAAAGCTGAAGTAGACTAATTTTCAATCTGTGGTTACTATGGAATTCTCTCACAATCGAAGTAAACAAACCAATCATAAGGCTCGCTTTTCTTCTCTCCATAAATCATAAATACTAACTACCACTATCAGATCCTTTTCTAGTTAGAGTAATTTGAAATAGAACATCTTTCTTTCCTCTTGACAGTATCATCTTTACAAATTGAATTTGGTAGACAAACGCTGCATTGTTTAGAAACAATGAATTAATTGTACCCTTTATCTTTTTATTCAATGCTTATTTTCTCTATTTTTCTAAGATTTTTAGATAGTAATAAACATAGAAATAATTAATTGAATTACATTAATCAAGCCAATTAAGCCTAGATTATTTAAAGAATTGACAGAACAGCTCAATGTTTTAACATAACTTAATTTAGAATAGCAAATAAAAATTTTCAAAACTGAAATATGGAGATACAAAAAGGAGACCGAAACTAGAAGCAAGAACATAACAATTATGCCCTCCCTTTTTAAAAGAGAGAGAGAGAAAAAAAAAACGAAAATGGAAAAATAATTTAACTAATTTAAAAGAAGGGGATATTTCCAATACAAGATGTAACTCCATAGTTCTGCAATTTACAAGAGCACCATCTAAATTAATAAACAGAAAACGTGTCATGATTACAAACTATGTGATCTGTTGCAATACCATACACTTTTCCCTTCGGTTATAAAAAACAAAATAAAACTGAACAGTGACATTCTATATGACTACGCTATAAACACTAATTTAAGAAGGTTTGCGAACTGTTAAAATTTTTAGGACATAGATTCTTGCTGATTAAACATTCTTCCAGGCGGGTTTGTAGTTTGCAATTATTTTTGCAATGGTGTGAGATAATCATAAGACAAGAGTACATACATGGAACATGCCAAACCGGCTTTACAAATATATATAGTATGTGTGTGTTTACATGTATATTATAGTAGCTGAGCCCACACTGAAAAAGTATGCATCTCGTTATGCTTATCAATATTCTTTCAGTCTTTTTCTTTTTAATGAAAAATAAAACAAACCGTGCCGATGGCTCTTCTTTGAAAAAAAAAACAAACAAAAAAAACAAAAACAAAGATGATCCCAACCACAAAACTTTGTTCTGGGGGAATGTTAATGAGTGGCATAGGAAACCAAAAACAGGTTATATAGTTACCTAAAGTGGTGGCAGGTACACGAAGGATGAGAACAGACAGAGAGTTTGAAGGTTGATCCAGAAGAGATGTAGAAGACTCTGAGGATGAAGGAACAGGATTCTCACACTCCAGCAAACACACACACACACACGATTATTCAACTGAGCTTTCATAGACTGATCCCAAGGATCCAAAACCAGTCTTTTCGTACCCAATTTACTTGTTTGAAAACACAACCTCCAGTTGTTTTCCATCCCCTTCCCTCCTGTTTTGTCTATATCAGCCGCACCTTTTTCCTACCTGTCCCTCCAAGAAAAACTGTCTAATTAGATCGAAAGATCTAAGCAACCCACAATTCCTTCTTGAGCTACAAGAAGTTGTAGTTGCCTTTTTAACTTTCTTTTTTTTTTTAAGAATATATTTTTTTTTCTAAAAAGGGAAATCAAGTCTATATTTCTTCCCCACATCCTCTCTTTCCACACATGTTTTTTCCTCTCCTCCTGTTTCGATGTAAAGCTAGAGCCCTTCCAGAAGAAAATAAAACCATCAAACTTGCATGCATATACCCACATTGGTGGTACACAGGAACACCATTACAGTAGTGAAGACCAAACACTTGAGTAGAACGACATTTTAAACAAACCACAATAACTAAAACAGAGTTTTGTTTCGGGTCCACGTTAACAGGTGTGCTGCTGTTTTTTTATGGTTAAAAGGTGAAAAGAAAAATTCTTGTGATCCAAGAATTGTGGTGAGATGTTTTTGATATGGAACAAGCAGTGTTTGATCCGTTTACCAACAGAGATTTTCTTGACATTAGTTTTCAATCGGCTGTTGAAATTTCAAGACTTATTTCCCGATATCATTCACGACATTTTTATTTTTGTGAACACCACAATGAAGAAGAAGAAGAAGAAGAAGAAAAAAGGACGTACGAAAACTTGCGTGTTACCATATAGTGTTCTAAATTGAGTGTATGTGTGTGTGTTTTTGTGCAGGGTATCACGAATATTGCGTGTCAAAGTTGAAAACAAGAGTTCCTTCCCCTTTCCTGTTTTCGGGCCTGCACTTGCGTTATTCCTTAACTACTAAACTACCTTAGGACATCATGTTCTGTTGGTTTTCCAAAACTTCTTTTTTTTTTTTTAAAGTTGGTCAGAAAGAAAGGATTCGTGCTCACCTGTAATCTGTCAGTACCCTTTTTAGTGCTAAAGCAGTATCCACCAGTGGTAGTCTTGTAAGGTAAATACACATTTCAAGACGTTAACTAGAACGTATATATGTTTGTTTGTTTTGTTTAGCTAAAGACTTATGTACAGTCAAGGGCAAAAGTTTGTACCCAGTCTTAAAATTCGTTTTCCGAATAACTGTTGGAATGGATTAACCAATTTGAGTACAGTTTTCTGTAACTTAGAGAAAATTCTCTTTAAGTTACAGTTAACCGTACCAAAATCGGTGTATTCATTTCAAAGATATTCGGAGAAGAAATTTTACGACCGGATACAAACTTTTGTCCTTGAGTGTACATCTGTGCATGAGTTCATGTGTGCATATTTGTGTTTTTTTTTTGTAATTGTATGTATATAAGCATGCAGGTTGGGGAAAAATATGACTAAAAGAAATACAGTAAGAGGTAATTGTTCAATTTTTTAATGTGCTGAATTCTTCAAATTCATTTTATAATTATGCTATTAAGAAAATTTACTACAATACACCATACACCTTAAAACAGTTAATTCCGTAAGTGGAAAAGAAGTAACAATATTTGACTAAAGTCTACTTTAAATCATAACATATACAATTATAAAATATAGCATTACATATAGCCTAAATTCCTTATGTTTCTGTGTGCATTTGTCCACACATTGCACGATCTACGCTGTTAGGTGTGGTGAGACAGGTTCAACACCATCAGAACAATGGCAACGCCACTTCTGAATTTGCACAGGCACCAACTTATAAAATTGTTATCCTAGAATATACTGTAACCTATTTTGTAATACTGTTATTTCGGTTGCAGAATAGGCTAGGAAATTAACCATAGATGACTTTAGTGTTTTCGATTTTGAACATTATTTCAATATAGATGGCATACGGAAGAAGTAACTTTCAATGTTTTAAGTTAGAGTCAAATTGCTAATTTAATAGAGTTATTTTTTAAAAAAAATGGAGATGATTTTTTTTTTTATAATTTCTCTTGAGAGAGGAAGATCGGTTTGAAATCAGTTTCCGGTCAAGCTTGTGTGTACACTTAAAACGATAGACAAGTGGCAAAGGAGAAACATTTAATTTTTGTCTGGGTTAAACTCACTTGCCAAGTTCTCAACTAGTTGGCTACATGGATTGGTCGTTGTGATGGTAAATCCGCCGTGTGTGCCGAAGAACCTGGTCTAGGTCTTTGAGTAATAATAATTTTAAACCCAAGAATCGTATTTACTAAATATGCTCTAGCCATTTTTACTCATATTTGTTAAAATTCTTTCTAATATTGATAAATAGTTTTTCGCCTATTTGTTTGTTAACTACATTTGGTGGTAAACTTAATATTTGAGGAATATTTGAGAAGAATAAACTATAATTTGGCTTTCTAGCTTCTTCCGTCGAAATTGTCAGAGCTCCAAACTTCGTCGCCAACTATCCCGAAAAATGGGACACTTTGGAACCCAATGTTTAAAGAGAGTCTATTTCTTATTTTTACTTGTAGGGTGTATGTAACCTAAGAAAGTTGATCTTTAGATAATTAATTTGTTATAGTTATAACATTAAAATTGACTATATCCATCCTTCGTCAATATTATATAATATGATATAATAAATCACAGCCATACTCGATCCACTACTGGATGAGGCCTCCCGGAGGGAGGAGATTGGTCTACTGCTCCCATGCTGACCAGACAGGTTGATAGAGGAGAGCCTAAGTTCTCACTGTGACAACTACTATATTTTATTCATAGTAGTTCTCCAATTGCATCACGATGCTGAGTGGGCACCGTCCCAAACTGACACGCTTTGGAAAAAAAAATCCTTGGCAGACCTTGAATCGAATCCGGAACTCGGCCACTCAGTCCGTAGTCAACAACGCTAACCACTAGACCAACGAGGCGGTCGTGTATGAACACGATGAACTTTCATCCTTGCACTATATGGAGTTCTGAAAATTTTGTGCATTTTTGAAACAACCTGTCTATATTGGGTTGAATTGTTACTAATGCATGTGACGTAACAATCAAATTCAAATTACGAAATGGAAGGTCATGCAAGATAAATTTAGACCTCTCTATTCATCTCGATCTTGTTATTTTGTCTCTATTTTTCTTCCTTGATACTGTCAGTAGGTTACATTCATCTTCTTCGTCTTCCTTTCTTTCCTTCAATTGTACTTCTGTTGACACTTCACAATCTTCAATATGCATTACCTGATTGGTTGATATCCTGAATGAACTCTTGTGAGCTTCTACAGGACAAGATCTACAGTTTTCATTGAAGTGGACTACGAACCACTCCGTTCAACTGACCCCGTAATAGAACTTGAACTCGCAGCCAAGGACACATAATTTTGCACTTTCTAAGTAAAGAGGATCCTAAAAATCTACGTTTCTTCTTGAAACACAGTTTTTAATGAATTATTGTTATAATTTTGTTTTTCTTTTCTTTTTTTTAACCGACTTCAAAAACAGACAACGTTCTAAATTCGATTCGTATGTAAATTTTCTTTGTCTCCGGATTTTTCAAAGTTGTCACTATTGATTTTCTACATATAAATAAAGATTTACACAGAAATATTAACATTAAAAGATGATTTAAAAATTAATAATATTTTTCAGTTAATTTATCAACTGAATTCCTAAAAATTTACTAAAAAGCAAATAAAAATAAATACCTTTGCCAGAAAGCGTTAAACAACTTCAAATAAGTAATTTAAAGGTAAATAACACTTACTATTCTATTAAAATGTTCTAGCTTTATAATAATTCCAAACCTTATTAAAATTGTGGCGATCATAGTGCCAGCTAGTAACCATAATTCCGCATAAATTTTCGTTACATGTAGGTAAAGAAACAAACTAAGCAGCTCTGTGGGTTTGAACTACAATCAGGGATTCGGTCAGGATTTTCAGTTTTCGGGATGTAAAGGGAAAATGTGGAGGGTGTAAGTAAAGTTTAGCATGGTTTCTATTGATTTTTGAGGGGGTTGCAACCCCCACAGGGCGTCTGACGGAATCACTGACTACAATTGGGGTTCAATAATAAAAACAGATAAACCTGATTTTAAGATTTAAAAATATCTGCGTTTCGGAAGTTTTGTGCCAATCTCTAGTATAGAAAAAAACAACTAATGACACTTCACTACATGACTGAAAAAAAAAACTTTAAATAAACCTTAGAAATCAGAAAGATACAAACAAGATGGGCACAATTTCTTACACACTTTTTTTTTTTTAATATTTGACCAAAACATTCTATTAGTACGAAATTGGTACACACGGAACTTTGTAAACGAACCGCGAAAGAAGTAAGTACATAAATAAACAAAATTATAGATACCGATTTAGAATATTTGTATTCGATTTGAGTTGAAGTAAAAAATAGTTCTTCAATTGTATTTGCATCTTAATAAATTTGGTCTCCTAAATATATTTTTTTAAATATAAGCTGAAAATTCCTAGTACTCTGAACTGGTTGACTGTACTTGTGCAACCAATTATACGACGAATTTTAAAGTGAATTTGTTCATTAAAAAAAAAAAGATAAAATGACTTTAATTTTCATATTTGTAGGATTATTTAAAACAGTGCAAACCTCACACAAGGAAATAGGTTTCAAAGCATAAAAATAGTCTATTTCGGTCTTAACGAAACGTTCTTCTGTTTCATTTCAAAACTGAGATTTTTTTTTAAATATATAAAAGAAGGTTCTTTTATGACAACCCTAAACTTTTTGCCCTCTTTGGTCTTCGTGTTCAAATTGCAAAATTATAAACTTTCAAATTTTCATTCGAGGTTTCGGTTAAGTGCATGCTTCTTTCCTAGAAGAAATAAAGTTGTGTTATATAACGTTCTGGAAAATATAAATTATTAAATATTTTGAAGAGAAAAAAATAAAGAAAACAAAAATTAGGTAAAAATTGGTAAATTCTGTATTTTTGGGCCATTTTAGTAACTAATGACTTTTTCCCCGTAAACGTCTCTAAAATCTATAAACATTAATTCTAGCTAGGATTCGAACCCGGGACCTTCCAGCCGATGGCTTTGTGCCTCAGTTTATAGGAGTTCCAGATCGGCAAGAAAATTCAGGGTTTGAAGAAAAAGTAAAAAAGGAAATTTGAACATAGCGAAAATCAAGTTTTGTCCGAAAAGGAAACAGGGTATTTTTACGTCTATTTCATGATGACTGGTAGTATCTAGAAAATAATTTTCTCACTGTCAGATGTTTAAGCTAGGGAACGTTTACGTTTTCTCTATGTTGTGTACATTGTTTCAAATTCATATCCACCGGGATTAAGCGTTTGTGATAAGAAACCCATTTCTCAATCGATAATTACAAACTAAATGGAAATACTTAATCAAAACTATTCAATAAAAGTTTGAACACTGTCAACTATAAATATCTTTCTTACGCTGTTAAACATCTGTTCAGAAATTCTGAGAAATCAGGCAACTCATTGGGTTACAGTAACGTTATTAGACGAAAATTTTAAATAATAGTAATAAAAAAAAGACTTTTTAATATATACTTTTCTTAGACAATCCGCATCAAAATGCAAACATTAATTTTGTTTATGCTTGAATAAAAAGAAAAGCATGGGGCGCGCTCTCATATACAGTTACTTTATAAATTCTTCAATTGGCGTGCCCTATGCTTTTCTTTTTAGTCATGCATAAACGAAATTATTTTTTACTTTTTAGTGCGAATTGTTTAAGAAAATATATATCTAAAAAGTTTTTATTATTTTTTTCAAGTTAATTCTGTGTTCGGACACTTTTTCTCAAGCTGTAATGTTACCCAGATCCTAAAGTGTTCTGCAACCAGTCAAACCCAATATCGTTACAGGCTAGTATTTATATTAGGATAAAGAAGACCATATTTTAAAAATATATATTAAAATATGCTTTTAAATTATATGAATATATAGAAATATATGAAAGTAACAATGGAATATTGTATTGTCACCAGACTTACGTCGCTGTGCAAAATTTCATCATTCTATGACATCGGGAAATGAGATAACGTTTCAAGATTTGAGGACATCATGAACCATTGTGAACTAAAGAAAACAATGTAAAAACAAAACCTTCGGAGTCCACAAATATTTAGACTTAGTAAGAAATTTTCCTCTTCTAAAATCACCTCATAGTAAACAAAAATAAGCACATGCATTATGATTTTATCCCTTCCCTTTGTATACGCAATGGTTGCTAAATTTCTTATCGTTACTTCTTAATCCATTTTTTTTTTAAATTTAAATCTACACGAAAAAGTTTTTAACTTTTAAGCGAATCTTAAGTAAACATTATTCTGATGCTCCTCCGCATTGTCAGCAAAATTAGTCAAAGTTTCAAGCTCCTTCTCCCTTGAATACTTACATAATACTTGAACGACCTCTTATTGCAAATTTCCATGGAGGTACTTGGTTGGTTTACTTGACTTTGTTCAGGAAAATTTGGGAAAATTTGTAGTAGTCTACTGAAGAAACGGAATGTTCTAAGCACCTTAATAATTAATTTACACAGAAAATAATTTATATTCATTTTCCAATATTGTTTTAGATATTGTTTCGGTATAATAATAGTAATATTGTTATTAATAATAATAAATGAATAATAGTGTGCTGAGGGAAGCTTCATTACAAAATACAGTGCAAAAATAGAGAGTAATACATAATATAGTATTCTAAACACATACCTTCATAAATATCTACAACCAAATAATGAAACTAATTGTTTCTATAAAGAAAAATTATTAAATGATGTTTATCAAAGTATTACATAAATATTACATAAGTAATATAACACATTTGGAGAGACATCACCCATAAGGATTCCTTTTTTTTTTTAGAAAAATAATGCTAGGCCCTACAGTACTGAATACTATTGTTATTGATAATAATTGAGGCCTATGCGTGAACAAACATCAATGTAAAATTTTTGTGTAATTGGAGTTATTTACGTAACAAAGGTTTATGATGTGTCCTTGATATGAATTTACATTTGGTTTGAGTATATTGCAACAGATGACCTTGGTATTAAGAAATTTCTGGAAGGAAATTCACTACAAAAAAAAAATGTGGAATAAAAATCCATGACATACCGCGTCACCCTACACTTCCTTGCAGTTTTACCAATACACGAGAAATGTAGCATGAGACATTTATTCGCACATAAGCCTCAATGATTGAAATTTCTTAAAATTCCTGACCTAATACAATTTTTTTTCTCGTTATTTATATGTTTACCTTGATCATCCAATGGATTTTTTTTAAATCAAAATATTATAAAATAAAGATTCACTTTCTTTTTTTTCTTCAATTTTCCAAATTATGAATAAAATAATAATATTATACGCCAAATTGTAAATATTTACTGAAGTCTGTTAAAACGTGTGCTATATGATTTATCTTATTGGAACTGGAATTATTGCAAAAAATTTGAAACTTACTTAACACAAAATGTATCTTTAATAGTAATGTATTACGATATCCAAATTTATATATACAACTATGAGAACACTGCTCATCCTAAAAGTTTTAGATCTGACACACTTATATGATAGAATAGACCTTTTCAGGACCTAATAGTAACGATTAAAACATTAACCAGTGCAAACGTTCAACAATACGAAAATTCAAAATAACTTTATTCAAGTTGCCACTATAGTGGCCGGAGAATGTACAGTTCTGCATTTCTCCTTGTCTTTAATATCATGAAAATATTTTTTTTTTCTTTTACATATCTTTCATGAGCAGTAGTAGAAGGCTTGTGCTATATATATTCCGCTCGAATAGGTTCATCAAATTATCATTGATTGAGCATTATTTTTAAATTTTGAATTTATTTTAAGGCCTTTAGGTATCTATGGCTCAGGCCGGGATAAGCTGGGGAGAGGATGTTGGAAGGTATAGAGCCAGATTCTATTTTGTGGGTACCATTTGCCTGGTGTGACTGAGAAAAAAACCTGGAAAATCCTCAGTCAAGATGGTCGGTCGCTGGGATCGATCCCAGGACCTTCCCGAATAATATTCTCCCCCCCCCCCAGATGGTAAATTTTGATTAAAGTATGGAATAGAGCTCCTAAAAATATACGCTAATATTATTTTTGAAAGTAATAAACTCCCTGATAGAACATGGGAAGTTCAAAACATACCAAAAATAAGCTACCCAGTCAAAATAAGCATTTCTATATTCCCTTTTTTGGGTTTCTTCCTCATACTTTTTCAAGTCAGCAACTCGAAGGTTCCGGATTCGGATCCCGGCTGGGGCTTGGATGTTTGTGATTGTGGATTTTAACTAGAACGTGACGGATATTCGTGACGGGCTGAAGTCAAAAGTTACTAGAATGACTCATACAAAATCAAGTTTACCATTAAAACTTTCTCAAATAAAATCATATGCAAAGCATATACTGTACATCAGGGATGCTGTCAAAATTTCCAGTTTGAGGGGAGGGTGAAAAAGGAAAAATTGGGAAGGTTTTTTTTTTCAGGGCTTTCAACGATTTTTAACCATAAAAATTCTAAAGTTGGGAAAGTGCTTGAAAATTTGGGAGTGATATTCCCACTGCGTAATCCGTGCTTCACATTCGAATTTTAATGTGTTTTAAACCCGGATCCCATAGTTAATTTGGTAACGCCGTGCACTTACAAATGGCAATGTAGAGGTAGGCGGATTCGAGCCTCACTTTTTGCCGTTTTCATTGAGCATTTCCAGCTTTCCTTCTTGAGCAAGAAAACTAAGAAAAATTATAAGTGGTGTATTGAAGTTTAAAATAAGTTTATTAATTTTTATAGTATGTATACATTTGCATTTCTTTATATTAAAAGTTGAATTTCTTGCATTTTTAAAAATAAAATAGATGATTGCTGTTTGCAAGGTACAGTGATGAAATTTCAGAGCTCTAAAAATACATACCAGTACCACTAGACTCGATAAGTTCTAAGACTGGGTACTCGTGAGCTTCTGTTAGAACATAGTACCACGCTTCTGTTACACGCATCCGTTTTCAAAGTAATGTCCTCGGATCACAATGCAGCGCTGTATGCGCAAATACAACTGCTGCAAGGACTCTTGGAATTCATGAGCTGGAATTGACCTTAGGGCCTCCGTCATAGCGCTGATAACATCCTCGTCTGACCAAAAACGTCTTCCATACAGCTGAAGGCAGTAGCAGGACTAAGGGTTGCCTCTCCATACAACTAAGGGATCATCTGTAGAGTGTCGGTCGCGTAACGCCCAAGTTTCTGACAAAACAATGTTTATACGCTCGTCTCACATCCGACATGGCTCGTACGTCACCACGTTACACAACAACCACTGTACTGTTGCAATAAACCATTCTGAATCAACCACATGTCGTGTCTGATGTGCAATAGAAGGAGTCTCCAACCTGTTTTTGTTAGCGGACCAAAATGGCTAGTTTGTATAATATTAAAGGGCCAAATTACTTCTTATGTATTAAATTATATTGTTTTAGATCTAATGTACAATATAGTAACTGATTTCGGAATTGTTTCGAGGTCAGATACAATTGCTACGTGGATCTCATCCGACCCGCGGGCCGTAGATTAGAGACCTCTGCGCTAGAGAATGGCGCTTTTTGGAGATAACATACCATCTACAAAATTCCACTATTACCGCCACACACGGCTGCGAGTCCTAGAATTGACTCAAGTGGCATATTTTTATCCACCTTTTTCGATATGTCTGACATTTTAAAGAAAATTAAAAGCTATATTGGCTCTGTTTTCTGATTGAGGTTTGTTTACCTTATCTAATTCGTAGTTCCGTTAAGCATTTCCTGATAATGTGTAAGGCGACCAATAAAGTTTTTGACCCTAGAAAGAGAAACACGATAACATGAAGTATGACGCACCTGGAAAATCAAAACTAATTTTCATCAGCTGTACATGACCTGTCTCCAACGCTCGGGCAGACGGTGGTAGGACCATAGACTAAAATAATATTAATGTTATTATTTGGTTTATGGTAGAACTCAGAGGAACACGAACCAAAGGTATCATGCAGTGCATGTATCCCTCGTCGAGGGTTCGGAACCGTTGTCTTCGCAGAAGGTTGTCGAACGAATAGAACAAATGGTGCAATATCAGAGAAGTATGGGGGATGCATTAGTGTTTCCCAACCAAGTACGATAATGGTGGCATGAGTGATCTTAGCAACATGTGGCTTCGTGTTGTCATGTAACAGAATGACATCGATTCGCAAGAGGTTTTCGGTATATTGTAAACACTTAATTATTGAAGAGAATATTCTAGTCTGATTCGAAATTATTAACGAAAAAGAAATGAAATTTCGCCACATCGCACACGGAAAGAAGGTCTAGGAATGAATCGGTTCCAAAATTTCCCATTTCACAAAAGTATATACCGTACAAGCAAATACTAAGAAGTACAACAATCGTAAATAAAATCTATAATTAATTTTATTCAGACCTAATCATAAAATTATTTTTAGAAGTTGTGTAATGATTAACAATTGCTGTTCAGATATGATCGTAGAATACAATAAAGAGTAACTTAAACAATAAAATAAGAAAAAGTGATTTATACTTTCTAGCTAGATCATTGAACTAATTTCTGAATATTTTGTAATTATTCCATTTGAATGAACTATCAAATTGAGATTTTCCAATTGATCAAAAGTTCTTAAAAAATAGTTTATACCAGAACAATTCCTTGCAAAATAGTAAGCATATTCTTTGAGAACCGAACAATTTTTCAATTTCCTGCCATCTATAGGCGGTGATGAAATTTCCTTGAAAAGCTTACCTTTACTCAATTTATATGAAGATAATATTGTCAGTGTTTCCAACCAAGTTATATATTTCATCCCTATGACTCTATGTTACTTTATTGGATACTTTTTTTTTTTATAAATATTCAATAGTAATGAACTGATCATATACATACAAACCACAGGGTATGTTGTTGTAAAACAAAGATATAACGAGTTTAACTTTATTTCGGGCATTTAACCTCACGTTATTAACAGTTTGGCACACTGTCCTATGTGCATATTTCACAGCTGAGTTCTCCATATCAAAAAAGAAACTCGATTTTTTTTTTCGATATGGAAAAAAGAATAGGGTAGGTCATGGGATCAATACCAGCTACCGGCCATCGTGACTGAGGTTTTTTCTTGTCACACCAGGCAAATGCCGGAATAGCACCATCAGCTTAGGTCATGGTCGTCTCCCTTCCACATCTTTTCTCCTACCCTATTCCACCCTGAGTCTTAGATGTCTAAAGGCGATATATAAGTTTTCAGGGTTATACGGCTCAATTCCACGTATATGCGTTTTCCCTTTACATTTGGCCTCTCATAATTTTTAAATGTTTTTAGCGATTTTCATCAAACCTTTCGCGTTTTGTGAAGGAATTTCGTGTAGTGGCTCCGTTGTAGAAAAGGGTACCCGAAATAACATTTCTTTATAAGTATACAACTCTAGTACGAATTCAGCGCCTAATTTTATATGCAGTCAACATGACGTCTATGCTGTTTGGGTTGCTTATGAGGAAGGATTTCATTGCACTTGGAAATGAAAAATTAAATCTTGAATTTCGAAAACGAACTAACCTCTCCCCCATGAAAATGTGAAGAGCAATTACTTTGTCTCATTACTTCTAACGTATACTAACGTAATCTCTCCTAAGTTAATGCCTAGGGGTGAACCAATTTTCTACTCCCTTCACAATATTTATTACAGATCTCGTCATACATAGTATATTTCCAAACTGTCAGTTACTTAAGAAATTCTTTATGTTATGTATAGGGGAATCAGTTCTCTAGACCTTTGTCTTAATACTGCATTTTATTAAAGAATGCATTTGTAAATTATTGACAAATTAATAATGTTGCAGAGTGTACAATCTAATTGGTAAAAATACGATATTTTAGAGCTGTTTGTACTATTTTTCCAATGGAAATGGTTGGCAACGCTGGCTGAAACACAAGAGTTAAGAAATTGCTAAATATGTTACTAGCTGCTTTAAGTCCCCCTTGACGACCAGGCAGGTTGTTCATCTCGAATATTTTAAAGCAAATGAATTATGTTCCAAATTTTGTAATGTAAAAATATTAAGCTACTAAGTTTTCTTAACTAGTTTTTTTTTTTATTTCCATGAATTGTGTAAAATATTGAGAATGCGTCTAAAGAAAATAAAAATCTAATCTGCCTCCGTAGCTTCTACTATTTCTATGAAATGTGTTAAATGTTGAAAAATTCAAGTGGGAACTATTATGTACAAACAGAAGAGTAAAAACAAAGTGGCCTGGGTAGGAATCAAACCCTGGTTTCCAGTGTAGAGATCCTACGCTCTACCGAAAATGCTAACGAGGGACCTGGTAGAAAACGCTTTGGCATCCTTCTTTATCATTCGCTAGGTAGTGGCACAGAATGCTGATAGATTATTTCCGTACACAATTCCTAAACTGAGACTCTAGTGATACGTAAAATGTATTTCAATACTATTGTGTTGAAAAATATGAACTTATGGAAGCAAGGGGCAAGTTTTAACCGAAGTACGTAAATTCATGGCTCTAAGAATAGAACTATCTTGCAATCTACTGCAATTTTATTAACTTTGTCTTGTATAACAAAAACCAAGGTGTGTTTACTATAGAATATAGAGAGTACTAGAATAAAAACACATGCCTTTTCAAGATCGTAAGGAGAATTCAATTAGAAGTGCTCAATTTAAGTTCTCCTACCATCTAGGGGATATTTGTGTAAGTTATTTTTATTTATTTTTTTTCTTTCACATATTTCAAGTATCCCGATTGTATGCAATTAGGGACCTAATAGCCATTTACTACCGTGTTTTGTATAGAAAAGTAATCAATCATAAATCAAACATCTAGATAGGAATTTAAGTAGGCTTATAATTCGATCTTATAACCTTTGTCGGAGAATTTATTTTCCATTACCGATAGTTCGCTAAATTTACTCAAGTGGAAAATTAAAGCTTTGAACTTCGCACGTAACTACGTCCAAATGTTTTTGCGCCATTTGTAGAACTAAACTTAGCCTAACAATCTCATTACTGCAAAACGCTGAATCTTTTCTGATGAACTGTGCGCACGTCGCACGTGCTTATATCCAGATTTTCCCTTATTCTTCAGTCAACGTCCTTAATGTTCACTTCTATTATGTTCCAAACGGATTACATTACAAAAAAAAAATATTGTTTGCTTTAAGAAAATCCATCATTACAAACAGGGGCGTAACTACTATGGCGCAAAACCCCGCAATGCGTGAGGGGGAGCCGAGGAGCCCTACACTTAAGCCTCTCAATGTGCCGAATCGACCTCTGACCTTGGGTATTGTCCTTCTGGGGCGCCATAAAATGTAGTTACGCCTCTGACTACAAACATGTTTCAATGTGTGTATCACACGTGCGAGCATAATTACAGAATATATATAAATAATTATTTAAGATTGACATAACAATGTTTTATTCTGTAAAAGTGAAATTATCTTCCAATTTGGTTAAATTACTTGTAACAACCATTCTAAGTAATAAACAAAGGATATATAATAAGTAATAAACTGACTTACACAGTCGCATATACACACAAGCACAGAGACCATTGACACACAAACAGGAGCAGAGAGAAAGAGTAATGTTATGGGTTTTAAAAGGAGAAAGAGAGAGAGAGAGAATTTAATTAAGTTCAACTGAGGAGCTTAGAAGCAAGAAATGTATACAAACATCTTCCTTTTTCTTTCTTTCTATTTTTTTTCTTAAAAAAATTGAGTTCATCTTCTACACATGTATCCTTCCGAGATGTACTAAAATATGAAAGTGATAGAGCAATGCGCTCGGTATACAACTCAAATGCAAGAAGCAAAATAACGATGTTACTCCTTGATCCAGCAAAACCACGAAAGTTACAGAACGGTACAGATACAGTGTACAGATAGGTAAATATATGTCAGATCATTTCGAGTCTTGTCACCACTACTGTTTAATTTTGTTAGAATGTGCGATTATAATAACAAAAAAGGACTAATATTGAATGGTTTGAACCAACTGTTCGTGTACGCGGATGATATGGATGCACCAGTGGCGTATTCTGGATTCATAGCTTGAATTACCACTTGCCAAAGCAATAAGCAGAAAGAAGGTACGGAGGTCACACATAGTATTAATGATGATGTTCTGGCTTCCTTTTCATGTAAATTAATATTATTTCTGTAGATTAAAATATATGTTCATAAGGTTAGACTGCGGTGGCAGCCTAGATTGTTCACAGGATACGCTCCTGATATGCACTACAAAGTAACAGCCCCGTAGAAGCGTCCGATGAGATAGGTCTACAGGTAAACATAGAGGAAACAAAATACATGATAACAAGCGGAAATACAAAGGATGAAGAAGATAGATACATAGAAATCATACAAAAAATAAACAAATATAAGTATTTGGGAGCATACAAAACAAGCAAGAACGAGGTCACGGAAGAAATAACAAGTCACTTAGCATCGGGGGCAAAATCCTAACCTCGCGATTACTATCAGGAAAGTTAAAATTAAAAATATATACGGAACGGTTATTCTGTCGGTAATTACGGTTGCAAAAATTGTAGTACGACCCTAGAAGATGAACATTGATTACGAGTGTTTCAAAATAAGGTTTAGAGAAAGATATGTGGGGCAAAACGGGACGATATGACCGACCGGATAATGGAGGAGACTGCATAATGAACTCCATAGAGTGTACGTCACACCCGGTGTTATTATAATAATGGAATCAAGACCCATAAGATGGGTTGCCAAATTCGACATTCGTAAAAATCCACTTGTGCATGTAATAATAAGTTTTCGAACAGATTGTTTACAGCCCAAGTTACATTGCTGCATGTCTGGAACTGACCTGCATATTATTTTCTTAATTTCAGAGAACTTTCGTTCGCAAACAGTATGACCCATTTTCCTTCAATACTCCTGTATGAATATCTATATAAATATGGTTACATAATGACAAGAACGGCTCTGACATCATTTGCACTTGTCTGTGTCTATGCACTTTTCTGTGTCTATCTTCCTTAGTACAGACATATACAAACACATACACTTAAAAAAAAAGAATACATGCATGTATTAACATATAAATATAAAATTCACAAATAATGAAAAGAAAAGAAACATGAAATGTACTGATTTATAAACAAAGAAACATCAAAATTGCGTGTGAGATAAGAACACGAGATATTAGATGGCACCAAAATGGTTTTTGGATGGTAATTATTTCATTTAGGGTGCAAATTACATCCATACTCCTTCTTGGGACTCGTATATATCCCCCTCCTCTCCTTCAACGCTCCCCAACTACCAACTTCTTCTAGAATGTGATTTTCCACTCTCTCTCTCTCTCTCTCTCTCTCTCTGTACACACACACACACACACATACATATATATATTCGTATGATTAGGTTATATATACGTCTGAAGGATATATATATATATATATATATATATATATATATATATATATATAACAACGCAATTAAATGTCTACGTTCACTTGTTAATAGTTTTCTTTTCTTGTTCGCTGGAAAACAAAAATCTACAATGGAGAATATACAGACAAACGAACTCTCTCTCTCTCTCTCTCTCTCTCTCACACACACACACACATGTAGACACAGTATATACGTATATCTATATCATGTATGTTCTTAGGATTTAGCCAATAAGAAACGGAGCCTCGGTTAGTGTTTTAATGTCCAAGGTTTCGTTTTCCTCCTTCTGTTTAAATGAACATACTAAATACACATGTATTCTAGTTAATTATTCGAATTTTTTTATGAGAATTTGCTTGCATAATGAAACAGGAAGCAACAAGGAGGAGTTAAAGCATATTGGGAAATAAATGAATGCAAAATAATAGTAAGAATTGCACTGAAAGCAGAATTAATAGAAAACAAAAAAGTTTTTTTTTTTTAAATGTAATCCTAATGTATATCTATATAAAATAGCAACATAAAATAATGGATGACTATTTTTGTGTTTTATTGAAAGTTAGAACCAAGCATATACATGTAGTACACAAGTTAGATAGGTAGTATTATGCTTCTCCCAGTAGCACATCAGTATCGGCCGATATCAATAATGGACAATTAGCGATTTCGAAAGATGGCAAAATACATCTGCCGATATCGAAGCCGATCGGTAACGATATTAAATTGCTCAAAAAGGATTTTCCTGTTTTAATAAGCGGAAATGCGTATATTTTTTACAGTAGTTTTAGAAAAAGAAAACGTGATCTTTGTTTATATCCTGTATTTATTCTATTACGTGTCTTATTTTCTAGTCTTCATTTATTGTTGAAAATTTTGCACACTTTTGACAATTGTCTCATCCACTCTTCCATGAATCCATCTAATAGGTCAATTATGCATTTCATTAACTCAGACATGAAATACTGACGTTGGCATTCTTGTCATTGACGAATGAGTTTAACTAGTGAGTATGTAGAAGCTTTATACATGTTATTTTTGTATAACATGTGTCATTTCTCCATTACATAGACATACTCAAACACACACGACACTCTTCGGAACTATATCCATCTGGAAATACATCTCGAAATATCACGTTAAGGAACCAGTACACTTTAGCCGTACGAAAGTTACGTACTTAATATACCCAATAATTGCTTAACTTTGTTTCCTTTTACGATGAATTATTGTAGATAAATAGGTCTATTTCACTTTCTTCTTTTCTTTTTTTTTGCGATGGCGTATGTTTCAATCACATAGTTTAAAAAGAAAATATGCAGATCGTTTAAAAGATGTCACATATCATACTCATAATACCAAGCAAGATAGACCAACAGGAATGTGTTTGTCTCGGAATTATTTAAGATTTTTCACCCCACCGTTACGCCAGAAGATTATTAAAAATATGATGTCGCAATGTAAATTTAGAAACCAGGGTTTGCCAATCTGAAATGTATATCGAGACGGAAAGAGAGGAAAAGAGAGAGAGAGAGAGAAACAGGAAGAAGTGTGTTTAACATTCAAAAGGTCGTCATGAACTTGGGGTCAACCTCATACTTTTTGATCATTTTTAAAGTAATAAATGAAACATTCACGCTATTTGTATTAAAGCGCAGCGTAAGAAACAAGATGATCTTTTAAAGAACAAAATAAATAATTATAAAAGGATTTTAAAAAAAAAACAACACGCTTTTTAAAGATGGACTTAAAAGTAAAAAATTATAAATTGAATTAATGTTATGAATCGGAAAATAAAAGCGTGGGTGCTCTTAGATATTATGATTTTATGATAAGGTAAGCAAGAGCACCCACGCTTTTATTTTCTGATTCATAAGATTAATTCAATTTATTATTTTTTACTTTTTAGTCCATCTTAAAAAGGGTGTTTTTTTAAAAAAAATCCTTTTTTTATCATTTTTTATGTATAATAGATGAATATTAAGCTCCTTGTGAGATAGGCAACCCAAACTTCACACAGTAGATGTGGTGTTGCGTATATTTAAGGATAATTTCCAATTATTTATTTAATTAATTACAGTTATCTTGATTATACTGTCGTATATCTAATGATTGAATATTGTATTGTCATTGGAAACAAGCAAGTTTACAACATTTCAAAGAAATCGGATGATGGGAAGTGTGTTAAAAATCAATTACAAGATTTGTACCAGAGATGATTACAGAGCAAGTTAATATAAAGCGTGTAAAAAGAAAAGCTTCAAACAGAGAATCTTGTAATACTAAAATACGTTATGAAGTTTGGCAAAATAATACATGATACAATGTTATCGCAAATAAAAGGTATTTTTTTTCTAAAAGAAAACAACCAGAAACAACAACACCAACAATATCAACCAAAAGAATTTGACAACAATTTATTTTGAAGGTAGAAAATAACATTATCTACATGTGTTGTTCTCTTTTGTAGTGTCTTCCAACATATTTTACTTGTCAGCTAATACTAACAACTGTAATTAAAAAAAGCTAAAATTAAAATTCCTTACACAAAGGAAGTGGGTTCCTAGTTCACTAGGTCTCACTATCGCAAAGACATCAGGTTTCTAGAAACTCTATAAATCTTCTTTTTTTTGTTCTGTATAATTTGTCACAATCCACAGACATTAATCTTGGTTGTGAGCATACATGTTATTTTCGTGGATAATGATTAATGTTTATATGGTGGACTTAAGAATGTAGATTAGCACCAGTGCATCCGAAGGTTGGTCAAGAGATATTGAAACGAACATTATAAAATATGTTATTTCGAAATAGCTCTTACGGTTATTAATCCATTTCCTAAAGCTGGATCCAGTGATCGAAGTGGGTTAGAAAAGGTAAGGGCATACTTGGAGAATTGACTAGAAAAGTAAGGGTAGGCTTTCACCTAGTGGGGGCGATTCCCTATTGAAAGTAAAGGCAATGAGCTCCCATTAATAAAAAGATAAGGGTACGCCAAATCCAAAATTAAAAAGTAAGGGCACGGTGTGCTACCTCCCCCACCACCACCACCACACACACACACACAAACACTTCGAGCACTGTGTGTTTCCCAATCTGAAGAGCGTGAAAGACTTAGAAGAGGGGCTTTGGCTACGAAAATAAGAATCAAAACTGAGAAATTGCAAAATAAAATTCTCAAAACTTGTACTTTGTATTTACGGTTGGTAAAAACAACTGATATTTTACCTTGTTC
Organism: Lepisma saccharinum; assembly: GCA_022664845.1. Lineage (NCBI taxonomy): Eukaryota > Metazoa > Arthropoda > Insecta > Zygentoma > Lepismatidae > Lepisma > Lepisma saccharinum. The sequence continues at coordinate 2,200 of JAGDQP010019766.1, read as the reverse complement.
GAACCTAATTAACAATCCGCCCTAATCTTATAATATTAACTGTATTACACACTGTAATAAACGATCTTTTAGACTCGAGGGGAAAAAATCATATCTGTGCATCGAGATATAATTTTCGTAGAAATGAAATGTCAGCATTCTCATTTAACTAAAAATGCGAACATGTCGGTATCAGTCTTCTCATTTTCAATTAATTAAGAATGGCGATATCTCATTTATAAGAAAATTGTTTCTCGGTGCACAGTTAATAACATTTTTTTCTAAATTTTAAGAAACTCTTTTAACTATGTATAATATGTAGTTTATAATATACACTTACTTGTGCTTATTTGTTCGAAACCCAATTCTTTTAAAGTTGACTAAACAAAAAAGCAACCATAAAGATTTTTATGAATAGCAAATTATGCTTCAATCAATGAAACTTTTATTAATACCAACACACTTGACAAAGCAAAAGGTTGTTACTGCAGCTAATAAAAGAAATTTAGAATGAAATCGCCTTTCCTTTTGAGATATGAAACAGAATTGAACTATTTTACTGTTTCCTGTCACCTAGCGGAAAACTGCATAAAGTTATGTTGTGTGTTATAATAATGTTCAAATTTAAGAACAGTAATGCTCACAGGTTCCGGTAGATGGCAGAAGAATGTAAATTGGTTTATCATTTATACTTCAGAATGAAATGTGTTTTTCTTCTTCATAAGTAATCAGGCAGGAGCTGTACTAGAAATATTCTTGTTCTACATTTCTTTGCAATGGAATAATAATATTAGCATTGACTGGACAAATTTATATTCACAAACATGTCCATTGATATAATTGCAATATTTTCCTTTTAAGTCAAGCTGGATCCAAGTCATAAGAGGTATCAAATCCTATATCTACTTATTTTTTTCACTTCTTATTTTTAAGAGTACTGAAAAAGTGACCCCAATAATACTTAAGAATGTGCATAAAATGAACTACTTAAGATTTTGAAAATGTTTATTTCAACATCTGAAAATTGAATGTCTGTAATAACAGACTTCATACGCCACGCTTTCAAAATTTTCATCTAACTAATCTCTCCAAATTATCAATAAATCGTTTATATGCCTTTTTGTTCCAAAGTTTTTGCATATTAAAATTGCTTACTAGTTTTCTATATTACATGTATGCCGGATATAATGTGGTTTCTCTATACATTAATAATTTTAAAGATTTGCATTGGATGTTCCTTATTATTTTAATATGTTTCTGAAGGTTCGGAGTCCATACAATACAGAACTATTCTAGCTGAAGTCTCACTTAAGAGTAATACAATTTTAGAAGTGTTGAGTCGAGACAGAGAGATCTTTGATTAAGTGGTAAATACACCCCAAGATTCCTGTTGAAACAGTTCCGCCGAATACTCCTTGCGCTCTTGTTACGGGGTTTGATTCGTGGTTGTTTGCGCGCCAACGATCGTGCTGCCCTCAGCAGCAAGAACTCGCAACTGAGCGGCTGTCCCGCCAGTTGTTATTTCGGAATGGTGGGTTGAGCACCTATTGATTATCGTTATCTATTATTATAGAATGTCTTCACGACTCTTATTATATTGAAGTGCCAAAAGTTTGTAATAGTGCTTCGGTTGGTAATGTATTGTAGAGTAGTTATGTTGTAGTAGTGGTAGTTGAATAATTTTGGAATCGAACTTGGTGGGTTTGTCTTAGCCGTCCGGTATATTGGAATTGAACCCGGTTGCACGTGCTATGAATAGACGCCATTTCGTGTTCGTATTTAATGTTCATGATTAAAGTTCAACATATTTTATATTGTGTTACTATAAATTACCGAATGAGATAATTCTTGCGTCATAGGAAGAAAGTAGGAAAATCAGCCTTTATAATTTGTTCGTTGTGTGCGATGATTGAAATGTTGAACGACTGTTGTATATTTAAGTATGTTTGGCAGCGGAGCTGTCTGTATTAATTTTGCTGTGGAGGTAGATTTATTTTTAACTACCAGGCAAATCAAGTATGATTCAGTAATATGCTAAGAAATGTACGAGTCGATAATTCACATAGTGGGTCAATCTCTTGTGGCCGTATTCTTTTTGAACATCTAAATTCCTCTTTGAAATTATTCAGTGTGATTGGTAATAATAGTTACATATTTCAAAGATTGCACTCAAAGTTAATTGTGAAGAAAAGTAATTGGATTTTTGGTAAAGATTGTGGCA